>CAODLS010273530.1:0-10733 GCA_948243855.1 Flueggea neowawraea | reverse complement strand
GATGTTAATTTATGATCGTTTAAGGTTGGGATCAACAGATTTTAGCTTCGGTTGTGGGAGTTTCGTGGTTATGTGATTTGGGTATAATCCGAGCTAGGGTTTGGATTTTCATAGATTTCTGAGTTATTTGGAGTTGGTTTCTATTATATATTGATGAATATAGGTTAGAGATATCATAATCATGGTTGGTTTGGATGAATTTGATAATTTGTGCCTTGAGGTGTAAATGATCTGAGATTGGGAATGTTGATTCTCAATGATCATGATCTGTTTTGGGATAGAGGATGTTAGATTCATGTCTTTAAGGATATTTAGAGCACTTGAGGGTGTTCAGTTAGCTAGGATTAGCTCGACTGAGAGTTCGGCATATGTATTGCATTGTATTCATGCATCCCATAAGGCCACAGTACCATATTTAATGATTCTTATGTTGTGCTTGTTACAACATCTTATGCTTGTTCGCACCATCAGCCACCCTCCAGCTGGCTTTGATTGGATTCCTAGAGCTTGGGACATCCAGGTGAGTGGATGACAGCTTCAAACACATAGGTTGTGTCTCAAAACTATATACGTTTTGTATGTGTTATAACTAAATTGTAAAATTGACTAATATAAGGATTTGTTAAATATATGAAAACGAATTATGTGAATAAGTATTTATAGTTTTGTTTTTGAAGGAAGTTATATGGATATATATGGTTTTCACGTGTTTTGACAATGAATATGCATGGTTTTGATTATATTTTTGATTGTGAAACTCCTTCGCTACGGGGTACGTAGTTTTTGGTATACCAATGCATAATAATACCTAGCTATCAAGGTAGACGGTAGCCATATTACCTTAGCCCGGTACATGATTGGATTATAGATCAGTGGCATGACCCTGATCATTATACGGTGGGAGAGTGACATAGACCACACCACGAGTTCCTATGGTCCCATGATAAGTATATGATGTTTTCAGGGAAATAAATACTATTGATAGTATTTTTCCAACGTGCATGTGGTTGCTTTTGGTGCAAACGATTTTGAAATATTTTCTTGGAAACCATACTATGTATATAGTGTATACGTATGTATACATGTCATATATCACATGTGCTAATTTTCAAATGGTTTTCAAACCAGTCTTTGTGAGACACGTATGAGGCGATCTGGAGTATTGTCCCTCACTCACTGGGTTTGACCCCTTTATTTTTCTGTGTTGCATTGTTTCTCTGTTACAGATGGACTGGACTCGGCATCATTTTGCATCTACGCCCAGTGAGACCTTGACGTTTTTGGTTAGTAGTGCCTTTCGGATGGGCTACTTCATGTGTATTAGAGCTCCACATTCGATATGTTATTGGGTTATGGGGTCTATGTTTTGTTTTTATATACTGATCTGCGACTTATTTGCTTTGTAAATATTTTGTACATATTGATTCTGGTAACTATTATTTTCATATAAATGGATATGATTTTCCTCAAATGTTTTACTGAAAATGCTTTAATAAGAAATGAAAGGGGTGAAGTTTCTAATTCTATGAGGCTTGTACGAGATGGGCCGGGCTCCCATAGACGGTTCGCCTCGTACGCCGGTCATGGTCCGGAGACGGGCTGTGACAACACTGATATATTATTTCCATATATATTTATATGGTTTCTTAAAAAAAGGCTTTTATTAAAAATATTTTGATAAATGAATGACTAGGTAGAGTTTTTTGATTCTCTGAAACTTGTGTGAGATGGACTGAGAGATGGACTGAGCTTCGATAGACAGTCCACCTCGTACACCGATCATAGTCCGAAAACGGGTTGTGACATTCTTGTGTCTTGCATCTTTTTTTGTTTAATTTTATCACATTATTCGTAATTTTACATCTTTTACAGCATTTAAAAATTTCTCACTTTTAACAATTCATTTATTATTTTTAAATCTTGTTATTACTTTTTTGTTGATTAGCTCTAGTCGAGAATTAAATCATCGACCTCTTAGTAGTTAAAGAAAAATTTAGCATCAATAAATTACAATTTCATTGGTAAGTGTTGAACTTATATATTAGCATCGTGCCTGCTTGGGCCTATCATTGGGCAAGGCTTTATTCTTTGTTTGGATAAATGGAAATGAATGGAAAAGAAAAGAAAGGAATGGAAATGACATTTCTTTTCTATTGTTTGAATAACAATAAAATGATAAAAAACAAGAGAAATGGTGGGAAATGGAGGGTGAGTTTTGTTTCTCGTCAATTTGGTGAGAAATGGAAGGAAATGTTATTTCCTTCCTTTCCTTCCTTTTCCCTCTTTTTCATAAACATCCAAACAAAAGCTAAAGGTGTAAATTGCAAGAATAGCATCTCTAAAACCGTTAATTGCAACTACAACAGATGATTCAAAGTATCTTTTAAAATACCAGCCGCTCGAAAAATTTGTAAAACTAACACAATTAGTTGGTTTTATACCGTTTGTGTACTAGTTGTATATCACTTGTGCATCTTTGGCTGTAAGTTGCGAAAACATTTTTTTTCACAATTTCGTTTTGAATTTATCATGAGAAATTTCCAATTTCTCGTGCGTGAGTCCAAACTCCCGGCATTAGGCAAATAATTTTGTCATTACTGATAGTTTTGAAAATCCTTTGAGCATATGATATTTTTAAAAAGTTGGCAGTTTAATGTTAAATAGATGTTGTGAGCAAAAGTTTCATGTCTAATCCTAAAATTTTAGGGATGGCCTTAAGTACAGGTCGATCCTAACATATCATAATGAAATACAAATTAATGAAATACCAACAATTAAAGTTGGCAGTAGTTTAGTAGTGCCATCTACGTTGGCATTCAATTATTAGCATTCAGTGAAAACAAATTAATGAAATACCAACAATTAAATAATTGATTTTTTAAATCGGGAAAAATATCATAATTTATATAGCTACTGTATATGAATTAATTACAATGCCGTAAATGTTGGTGATAGAGGTACAAGACATAATTAAAACTCGTGCATAAATAATTGACAAATAAGATTTATGGACCATGTCTCTAAATATATTAGAGAGACACATAAGATCACTAATACACATATTATTTATTTATTTAGTATATGTGTGGAGACATGTACCAACTTTAAGTAATAATTTTTATAATGAAAAATGATGTTTTCCTTTATGCAATATGTAGATATATATATGTACCTGATTGTGAAATCGTTCTGTAGCAGATTTGGCATCTCTAGCTCTTATGAGAAGATAAAGTTTCTTGACACCGGTTGGACCCTTAGTATCTTCTCCACAAAAACTACACGATAATGTGGTCACATAACTTCTTAGAAGCAATTTTTGTCAAATTTAAGATGGCCATAATGTTGAACTTTATAGCCAATTAAGATATGAAAAACTAATATGATTTTGACAGCTAAATTAGACTCCGCATGTCTCAAAGTAAGATATAATTTTGGGAAATGTAATAGTCATATGTATGTATTAATCATTGAACATCTTTCATCAAAATGAGGGAAAAAGGATTGATCTTTGAAATTAAAAAAAAAAAAGCACAAACTTTGCCATAATTCATATTTTTGTCACTATTTTAAAGTTTTGTCAAAAAAAACACAAACTTTACTTTAATTCACATTTCTATAATGATTTTAAATTTTGTCCAAAAACAACAAATTTTAAGATATGTAACAAATCTGTCACGTAAATAAATAAAATTTTGAATGATGATCAACATGAAAGCCAAAAAATAATAAAATAAGAAATAGAAATTTCAGTATGTATATGCATGTATATATAGTGTGAATGTATGTAATTGTTGCGAACATATATAATTAATATAGGGGAGAGATAAAGTAAGCACGCAAGTACCTTTTACTAAGAAGCCGGTGGAACCGGTTACCAAAATGTTCATGTTGTCGAGAGAGTTGAAAAGGCTTCCAGACTCCATTGAAAATAAGGAACAAAGACACTGATTTTTCACTCTTCACTCCTCTTGAAAGAAACTGATTCTACAAAATTCCTTCATCGCATGCTTTTTGTATATATAGAGCAAGAATTGAATGAAAATAAAAGGAAAAAATTGAAATTGATGAGTTCTCGACTTTATGTTTTGACATGACTTTTAACTAAGTTTTACACAAGTTGCTTGCTATTCTGACAATCAATTAAATCGACATGAGATTTTGGGAGAAAGAATTCTTTTATATCTACGACAAAATGTGAACTATCAGCAAGGTAGCCTGAACTAATATTTGGTGGAGACCAATAGCATGCTGGAATGCTAGCAGTTAGCTTGATCACTATAGTTTTTTATGACATCAAAATGAATAACATTAAATTTTTAAAATTACACTATTAATTATTTGAATTTAGAGTAAAAAAATAGTATATAATGTATTACATCTACTAAAATGCTATGTTCTACATATAATATACTATACTATACATATACACTAATATATAACATTGAATATGATAGAATAGGTAGGAGTTGTCCCGTCGGTCCCATTTCCCTCCGTCCCTGAACTACATGTGATCAGCATTTGGAATAGCTCAATAACTATGACATGTTTTTTTTATTTTTTAAGAAAATAACTAACCTACTTGAAACCGCAAATCAGCTAGATTAAACCCTTACTTAAGTGGCACCATATCCTCTCAACTCAACTGCGTTTATGATTAGCGGGACTTATCCTAATACGTTTTCCAAGGAGGGGAGAGCCATTTAAACTTAACCATAAAAATTGAACTTGTTTAGATCATTCTCAAAAATTAAGCTATTTAAACTTAATCATAGAAATAACTTGTGAGTGAAGAGCAACAAAATCAATATTAATCCATTGGAGAAGATTTTTTTGTAATACAATTATAAAATCAATAATTACATTTAAAAAATCAAAGTATGTATCAATATATAACAAAAATCGATAAATTAATTTAAATCAATATACATTACATAAGAAAAAAATCTCGATTTTCATTTTATATATTGATTTTTGTTATGTAATTATATATATATATATATATATATTGATTCTTATTTTATATGGATATATATATTATTTTTGTTATGCGATTATTCATTTTTGAAAAAAAAATTCGATTCACACAATCTTATATTATAAATTTTTTTAAATATGCCCACTCGTCATGATTTGGAAAAAAAACTCAAATTATTGGAAAGGTACCTCTTTTCGATCAAATTTCAGTCTCATCCTTATGCATCTCTGTTTTCTTGATTAATATTATAATATATGAATTAGAATCTTTGATTTTAGATATTGTAAAGTTTTGATTGAAAATTCATTATGAGTAGATCTTATAATGTAAAGTTTTGATTGAAAATGAATTAAAATTCATATTTTAATGACCAATGCTAGTATGCAATTGAACACACTTGTGTTTAATATGAAAATCCTCTATTCATTATGAGCAGATCTCTTTTCATCGACGGTGCTCTCGTCTGAAAAATTGTTGTTTGACAAATGTCACTGTTGTCTGTTTTCTAATATATTGTTAGTATACTGTTAGTATTCAATGTGTATTAATATACTAACGATATTCTAAATGGATATATACAAATACTAATCACATCAGTACACATTAATATGCTAATCGTACCAATATTCTTATAATATATTGTTTGTATACTCTTTTATTATAGGTTTAATATTATTTTTTTTTTTTATGAGGGTATATCATTTGTTTTTTTTCTGAAAAAAAAAATTTTAAAATTTAGTTTTTAAGACTATGGTACTTTAAACTAATAAAAAAAGAATTTTTTTTTGTAATAACTTTTATATTTGGTACTTTTATGAATTTTTTTTTCTATTTTAGAGTTTTTTTACCTAAATCCCAAAATTTTAAGGGACGGGCTTGTTAGCTCATGGCTAGTAGAGAGGAAATTGCACCGTGTACTGGTCAAATTTTCCTAAATTGTATTTGCAACACCTTAAGTGTCTGTTTGGAAGAGGGGTTCAAAATGAATTAGAAATATTAGTATTGGATTGGATTAGAATGAAATGAAATAGAATATTTTATAAAATCTTTAATTTGTTTGGGACAAATGGACCGTAAATGTAATGTTACTTTCTTTCGAAATTCTCAACCCTCGCTAACACTCTATTTTGGAATGTTATAAATCTGTTCAAACTCAATAAAAAATAATCCTCCATAACCCTTCTTACTTACATTTCCATCCGTCCCAAACACATGAAAAAAAATTAAAGCCCCTCATAACTCTTTCCTTCCCATCAAAACCCTCCTCCCAAACATAATCTAAATTTCACATATTTTAATATCATGATTGGACATTATTTATATTACTTTCATATATTTTAATAGCATGATTTGATATTATTTAGACGACTTTATTTTTTATTATTACATTGATACCATTTCAATATTTAGGCGTCAATTCTCCTCTCTCTTAATATCAATTGCTCTTTCGTATTTCTTTGGAATTTATTTTAAAAAAAATTGTTGAATGTACGTTGCACACTACGATCTCCATTTTCTCTTTTGTTTTCATTTGATTTCTAGGGTTTCGATTGTCCACGTTTCTCATTTTCTTCAGTTTCGTTGGTTGCATCTTCATTCTCGAAAAGGTTTTGTTTCTAGATAGCTGTTTTTTCGTTTTTCGAACTTTTTGTTTTTCATCTTCTTTGGGCTGCCGCCGGAGGTCTCTCTCTTGGGTGGTGGCACCATTTTTTTATTTGCTTTCTTTGTTATTTTCTTGCTTTCTGTTGTTAGATCTAACTAAATAATTTTAGAGATCTGCATTGTCACGACCCATTCCTGGGACCCGTGACCGGCGTACGAGGCGAACCGTCTATGAGAGCCTCTACTAAAACTAAAACAAATCCCACAGGAAACTCGGTGTGGAGCCTCTACTAATCATACAAATGGGGCCAAATCAAAAGCGTCATGACCTGAACGTCAGGTGTAAAATCCCGCCCGTTTTGGTTAGGAGTCCTATAGACTTTCGACCGTGTCTGATTTGACCTTGAAGATAATCGAACGTATTTATTGAGGATTAGGTGTCATCGAACATCGAGGAAAGTTCGGTACATGTGGAGAAACATGAGACGTCGAGTATGTGATGGGAGAGTGAACAACGTACATAACACGTTGTGCAAGACGTACGTTGTCTGGAAAAGCAGCATGATGTACATCTTGCACAATGTGCTACGTACGTTGTTCACTCTCCCATCACATAATCGATGTCTCACGTTTCCCCACATGCACCGAACTTCCCTCGAGTTTCGATGACACCTAATCCTCGACAAATACGTCCGATTACCTTCAAGGTCAAATCAGACTCGATCGAAAGTCTACAGGACTCCTAACCAAAACGGACGGGATTTTACATAAACAGACTCTGTGAGGCACGTATGAGGCGCTCTGAAGTGTTATTCTTCACTGGGATTCACCCCCGTTTTATTTTCTATTATGGATGATTCTATCTTTCAAGTGCACAGATTTTGGCTTCGGCATACATTCCGCATCTCGGACACCCGTGAGGAGATAGCTCGGTTAGTGATGCATATTGTTCGGGCATCTTTTATTTTATAGAGCTTCGTACCAGATTACTGTGAGGTGTTGGGTTGTATGTATCTCTGATATATTTATTGTATTTAGTTTTACCAGAGGATATGATTTGTATACATTTGGTTTATATTTATATATGGAGTTATATATAAATTGTTTTAATTATAAAACATTTTTCCAATAAATGTTTTGGAAATTAAATGATGGGTAGAATTCTGAATCTCTGGAAGGCTTGTGCGGGATGGGGTGGGCTTCCATAGACGGCCTGCCTCGTACGCCGGTCATGGTCCCAGGAATGGGTCGTGACATTAAGTTTGTTCGCAAAAGAAAAAATGCTACATAGTGGTCACTATTGGGGTTTTTTTCTTCAAGAAGGTCACTTTGCCCAAAAAATTATACAGGTTGGACGAAAAAGTGACACGCAAGCGTGCCACATCTAATCTCAAGGGCACGTGGCATACTAATGAATGCATTGCACTAACACGCTAAGCCCTCTTTCCTTTTTGTTCTCTCTGTCTCTCTCTCTCTCTCTCATCTTTTTTTCACATCGCTAATGCAAAAGCCCACTACAAATCAAAAACTCACCACTGCAAACCAAAAACTCACCATAACCAAATCCTTCTTTGCCACCACTACCTTCCCCATCACCTCCACCACAGCCTTCCTCGCCACCCAATCTTCATTACTTAATCGATAACAACACCAACCAGTCCTCACCATAAATTGATTTCTCTCACCACAAAGTTTTGCCTTTGCCTCACTCTCAAAAACCACCACCACTCCCTCACTATCGCCTAATGAATTGAAGGGAAAAACAAAACCAAACATCACAATCCACCAAAAAAATCCAAGCCTTTCATCAAAACCTAACTAAGATGCATTTTTTTGGCATTTGACGCGATTTGTAGCAGAACAATCACAATCCAGGTTGATTCAATCATTCAATTCAACAGAAAATAACAAAGATGAGGCATGAATTTTTCAATCAAGGTTCTTCGATGTAGTGTGTGGGTTTTTAATCAAGATTCAATCATGCAAAAGTACAACTAAAGCACTAATGAAGGGTGAATGGGAGAAGGGGAAGGGAAGGGCGACAGAGGGGCAATTGGGATGCGACAGAGGAGAGATAAAAAAGGTTAGGGATTCGTTGGAGGAAATGTGTGAGGTGAGGAGGGATTCTTTGGAGAGAGAGACCGAGAGAGAGAGAGAGAGAGAGAGAGGGATAGAGAGACCGAGAGAAAGAGGGAGGGATAGAGAGACTGAGAGAGAGGGGAAAGAGAAAGAAAGGAGTAGAGAGAGACCGACGGTTTTGGTGTTTGTGGATTTTGATTATTGGTGGTCAAAGAGTCAATAACGAAATTAAGAATGACATGAAATTAAGTTGTTTTGATTTTTCATTTGTAGGTTAATGAAGATTGAATTGTTGGATTTCAAATTTACTTAATGTGTGATTTGAAGATTAATTCGAATAGGTTCTCTGTGAACCGTGAAAAAGACTTCTCTGAGTTTCAATGGGTTCACTGTGGGTCAAGGATGCTTTCACGAATAATTTAGGCTTTAGGTTTATTTTGGGTTAGGTCTTGGCAGGTCGGACGAAATAGGTCGGTGCGGTGCATTTATTAATTGCCACGTCAGTATGCCACATGTCCTAGAGATCAGATGTGGCACGCTTGCATGGCACTTTTCGTCCAACCTTTCGAATATTCTGGGCAAATTGACCTTATTGAAGCAAAAAAAAACCCGGCAATGACCACTATATAGGATTTTTTTTATTTTGTGACCAAACTTGAGCAACGCGAAAATTTTTGTGATCAATGATATTATTAACCCCTTTTTTTTCTATTATTTTTAATTTGGGTCGAGTAGAAATTTTTGGTCTTTTTGGTCTTATTTTTATTAAATATTATTGGAATCATGTTTTATATATATATACATGGTTGTGCGATTGTAGTTAGATTTTGACGATTAAAAAGAAGAACTAACCACAATTAAACCGCAAATAACAAATTTAAAAAATTATTATTCACAACCATCCAAAATGAGCGGATAACAAGTTTGATTGCTAATGGATTGAGCTTTTTTTGCAGTTTGGTAGTTGAACATTACAACCCTACCTTTGGGTAAGCAATAAAGTCCCCTTAAAAAATTTTGATTTATGATAATACATCCCATTGTTTTTATATTATAATAATATAATTTTTGATTTATAAGAATGTCATTTTTAAAATTATAAATTTTAAAAATGCCACATAAAGACCCTTATAGAGACTTTCAGTGGAGATCCTAGAGATCTATATAGACTTTTAGTAGAGATTCTAGAGACTCTATAAACTAACAAAAATGTTTAGTAGAGATTTTGAAAATCAAAATCTTCAATGAAGACTTCGTGAAGCTACTGGAGATCTTAAAGACCTTACTTTTAGTGCAAATCTTTGAAGACTTAATTTAATATTTTTATAAATTAGTTTTTAGAGATAATTTTTTTTAAATTAATTTTTAAATTATTATAAATGTGTGATTTTTTCTGAGAATATCCCAACCCGAATGGTCTCCAAAGGGCAATACAATACAACACAACACACATCTCGCCAAAACAACGACGTAGCAGCTTCCAACTGAAAACTCTTTTTACTGATCCAAACACCCATCGCCAACACACGTCTCGCCGTGCTCTCTTCTACTTTGTCTGAGCGCCTCTTCCCTATCCAAAACCACGTCGTTTCTACCGTCCCTCCTCCTCGAATCTCTCCCTGCACCTCGCATCCTCCGCAATACAACCTTCCACCAATCAATCCACACAGATACTGAAACACGATAATTAAATAATTATAAAATTATATATATAATGTCGAAGAAGAAGACATTGTCCACCATGTCCCTCAAGGACTTCCATGGCGGCTCCATCCCCTCCGATCTCCCTCTCCCCTCCGCTCCCGGCGTGTAAGCTCCTCTCTTTATCTCTATTATTTCATTCTCTTTTTTTTAATTATTATTGTAATTATTTTCTCAGTCTAGTTCTTGAGAATTTGTATCTCGCTTTTTTTTTTTGTTTAATTCAGTGTTGTTAGATCCGGTTCGGACCGTACGGCGCCGCCGAGCTTAGGGAGCAACTTCGCGAGGTCCGATCTCCGGCCGCGTCCCAAATCGTCCGGGGCGGCCCATGGATTTGATGAGAAGGCTTCATTTCTATCGCACCCGGCGCCAATAG
>CAODLS010273428.1:0-10886 GCA_948243855.1 Flueggea neowawraea | reverse complement strand
TAAACCAATTGTATACACTTTGAGAGTGTGAGTTAGGTTTGTTGTAAGCCTATAAAAAACAACATTGTAAAGGTTTGTTGTGAATCTAAGTATAAAACAACATTGAGAGAGGTTTGTTGTGAACCTATAGAAAACAACCTTGTTGGCATTGGAGGTGTTGGGCCGGAATCAACCTCGTGTATTAGCCATGTTGGATTGAGTCGCAATCAATCATCGATAGTGAAAAGCCTAAGTGAGACTTAGGTAGTAGATGTAGGCAAGGTTGACCGAACCACTATAAATCATTGTGTCGATTTCGCTCTTACTTTTCAAGTCGCTTCCGTTCATACAAAAGCTATCCAAAGCTTAGACCGAAATTCTCCAACATATCATAATCTTTTATGAAGTAAGTGAACCTTCATCACCATTGTATACTTAATGCATAATCAAATCTCCTTTTATGATCACCACCGTTCCAAAATACTTTCTTTTGGGAGTCGTGCAAATTCTTCCTTAATTTGCACTATGTTTAATGCAACGTGATTTTACCTCATTCATATATTTGCAATAAATTACAAATAAAATGGGTATATACGAACAAACATATTTCTCAAATAATTGAAATCTAATTTCAATTATCTAAATAAGAACCACATTTGCACGTTTTAAAACTAATTTCCAAAATAATTCTTAGCAAAAAAATACAATTTCTCACAATTTTTTTAGCACTATTTAAACAGCAATAAATTAGGAAAAATAGTTCAAGAACTCAAAAAATTGTGAAAAATATACCAAAAATTCCAGAAATATCTAAATTTTATTTTGCTGAAAACATGATGAAACATGGTGGTCGAAACACCTCTCACGTGCCCACACGTGCCTTTGGAGTACATACGCGCTCACACGAGCCGCCACACACAATTGTCCAGATTACAGACACGTGTTGTCATCAGGTGAAGCCATGTGTCACATGCAAATCGTGTCACGTGTTGACGTCACATACTGCCACGTTCTGACACCTCATGAGGCTACATGTCGATTCCGAACAAAGCCATGTTTCGTCGTCACAGGAAGCAGCGTGTCAATATCCTACGTAGCCACGTTTCAGCGTCGAATTCCTCCACGTGTCAACATCGCACAACACCACGTGTCATAATGACGTTTTGGACACGTGACAACTATGCCACGTGTCACCATATCATTGGATACATGTGGAACTATTTGCCATGTGTCAAACGTTGATTGGCTACCGATACTCATTTCACATGGCCTTGACTGACACGTGTCGTGTTTCTATTGGTTCACATTTTGGTCAACTTTGACTGATTTCTCTATCTGCCAAGTGTCGCATTCAGAGTGGTCCTTGTGGGCTAATCACAGATCGCCAAGTCATCGTTCTTATCTGATGAATAAATCCATCTGGGTATCTTCACTCAGTATTTTTCGATCGCGTTTTCATCGATTTGACGACCTTCTCGATGGAATTTCGCAATAAAATTTTGACAGATAACGTTTTTAGGTCACTAATCTCAAATCTTTTGTCGAAATTTCGAAATTCCAACTTTCAGAATTTGACTCCGGATAGATCGAACCAAAAATGACGTTCGAGACGGAAAGTCGAATACCAAAAAATCATAGTAGGCATCCTAGACAGAGACTAACAATATTTTCAAACATAATCGAAAAACCCGTGTTGGCTCTGATACCAATGAAGGAATCCTATACCGGTTTAACTAATAAACAATAATAATAAATAGGTTCGACTTACTTACCTCGATTCCAACGGAAGCTAGCAACGGAGCAGGACCAGTTTTATGTTGGTTTTGCGAGCAAACCACAGTTGAAATGTCAACGGGAGTGCTCGGCTGTTTCGCAGTATAGATGTCAAACGTGATCTGTGCAGGACTCGGGACAGGAGGTCTCGACATCGCTTTCTCCCGGTGAGAGCTCTCTCTCTCTCGGTTTTGGAGGTGATGGAGTGAATGAAGGAAAGGAAGGAGCAAAGCTCCTTATATAGGCCCTCAAACGAGCCTTGGGCCCATTTCATCCCTAACTCAATTGGCCTTGCCAATTGGCCTAGTTCACGTTCCGGGTCACACTTTGACTAACCGAGTTTGATTCTCCTCAATTGGACTTTCAATTGGTCTCGGCCCATGGTCTCGGTTCACACCTCGACCGACTGAGTTTGGTTCACCTGTCATGGGCGGACCACATTGTTTAACAGTAACAGGTGTTTTCTCCCATATTCGGATTTAAAGAAGTTAAAGTCTATTCAAAGTTAGCATACTAACCACTGGACTAATAATGTGGCCATTAAATACCAATTAGATGTTGAAATTTATGGTTCCTACATATTCATGAGCAAACAAGATGCCAAAAACTGAAACATGTTGATGTGTATTTGTAAACCATGTGAGTGTAGACTCTGTCTAAAAGGACAAAAGTGATTATATAGAATAGTCTAATTTAATCAACTGATGACTACATTTCAACACTAACAATAAATGTGCATATCAAGCCATTCTAAATGTCTAAAATTTCTTCCATGTGGTGTTGCCTGCACTTGTGTAATTCCGTATGCTATGAAGTTCAAGTGTGACTGGTTCCAGGAAATTTCTGAAATTTTATACAGTTTTAGTGATATTGAATTCGTCTCTAATAATAAAAATCAATTTTTAATAAGTGTTAGAGAAAACAATAAAAGTGCTTACCATACTACCAAGTGTCAGGTTTTAATTGTGTATGCAGTCTCACCAATGGGTTTGTAGAGTATTAGTACTAGAATCGACTTTGGTACTAAAATAATAAAGGATCAATCACACAGACGCAAACCTATTAAAACATATGGACTTAGACAACTATGGTAAAAAAAATAACAGATTGATTTGTACTGAAAAGGAAAAAGAAAAGGATTTAGGTTGGTGTATGATAACTTTAAACTTCTTAATATCATCTTCATTCAGGTCCATAAAAGCTCAAACTTCATCATAGAACGAATTTTTCATTTGAAGTTTCAAACATTCAGAAACATACTTTTCAAAGAAAGTGGATGCAAAATTCTCCAGTCTTCACTACCCTTAATTGAAATCATTCAATGAAAGTGGAAAAATTGATCTTCCTGTAGGACCATATTAGGATTTCTGACCGACATTTTACATCAACAATTCTGTCCTGTATCAGAAACTTTTGATTATAAATACAATACAAGAACACACATATTTTCACATCAACAAGATAAACTTCTTCTTTGAAACATTTTTACTAATGGCCTGTCTAAGCCTCCTCTTTATCCTCTTTGTTTCATCATTTCTAAATTCAGGTTCTTATGCTGAAACTGATACACTTAGGCCAGGCCAGCTGCTTCGTGACTGGGAGCAGCTAGTTTCTGCAGGAGGAGTCTTCAGGTTAGGATTCTTCAATCCAAATCATCCATTGCCGACAGTGATAGATATGGGTTCTTCCGTGATAGACATGGGTTCTTCCGGTCCGCGCTTTATAGGAATATGGTTTGACCAAATTCCATTTTATTCTGTGTGGGTTGCCAACAGAGAAAACCCAGTTCCTGACTCCTCAGGAACTCTGTCAATTGATACCGACGGAAAATTAAACATCAAATACCAAAATGGATCTCCGATTGTTGTAAATTCCAAGCAACCTGCAATGGCTTCAGGTGGAAATTTCAGTGCCACTCTGTTGGATTCTGGAAACCTTGTCGTGAGACAGGTTAATCCTGATGGAATGCCAAGGCCTGTTTTGTGGCAGAGTTTTGACTATCCGCATAACATTTTGCTGCCTGGAATGAAACTAGGCATGAATTTCAAGACTGGCCATAACTGGACTCTCACTTCATGGATAAGCAATAAATTCCCCGGGCCAGGAGTTTTCCAACTAGGCCTTGATCCATCCGGCACTGATCAATTACTCGTGTGGCGACGTGGGGAAGTTTACTGGTCTAGTGGAGTGCTGTTGAAAAATGGAAGTTTCGAATTGGCTCCAACACTTACATGGATGACGGGCGATGCTTATGAATTCAAGTTTGTGAAATCCAAAGAGGAGAGATACTTCACATATTCTGTCAAGTACAAATCTATTCTATCCCGGATTGATGTGGACACTATAGGCCTAGTCACACTGGTAACTGTCGATAGGAGAGGTTCTAATAATAGCTGGACATTTGCCAGTGCTAGTCCTTGCAACAACAATGTCAAGAATTCGACTTCTATTTGCATATCAGAGAAACCTGTCAAGTGCCGAAAAGGGTCTGAATTTTTCGAGCGAAAGAGAGGGTACGTTAATGGATTTGGTGGAAACGACTTTTCGTACTCTGATCCTGATATGAACTTGTCTCTCAGCGATTGTCATGCTCGTTGCTGGAAAAACTGTTCATGTATAGCATTCCAGGAAATTACCGGCAATGGCACAGGATGTCAGTTCTGGAGAAAAGGAGCAGAGTTCACTCTAGGCGATGACTTTGAATTTGTTTACATACTTAATCAGGAGAAGAGTGAAGATAACAAACCATAGAAGGGATTATATTAAAAAATTTGAAATAAATGGAGTTGAAGATGACGGGAAATTAGCTGACTCAACTGGCAACTCTTTCTTTGTTTTTATTATTGTTCAGGTTTTAGTTTATCATGTAATTGTGTTTTCAGGAATGTTGTAACTGGATTTGTTTGAGGTATAGTAATGAAATGATATATTATGGTTTCTGAGTGGTTTTAAAATGGTTTTGTTTCTCAATCATTAAATTACGAGTTAATTAGTCAAATACTCTTATTACCATAGACGATTTCAGTATGGAGAACCAGAAAATGTGGTAAGTAGAAATTGTTTTCCGGTCAAAGGAAAATTTAATCACACTCAGACTCCGTTTGTTTGCCAAAAAATATTTTTCATAAAAATGAACTTCTGAAAAATATTTTCTTGAAACTTATTTTCTCACATTTGGTGATTACATAAATAAATGAGCTGAAAAATGTTTTATGCTGTTTGTTTCATAAACAATAAAATAATTTCCACAGTTATAAATTTTTGAAAATATTATCTATATTACCTACATTGTTAGGATCGAGATTAGTTATCCCCTTCTTAAAAAATGAATAATGAACTAATAAATAATTAATATTTGTTTAATATGTTTAAGGCCCGTTTGACAAACTTGGAATTGGAGATGAAATCTAGGAATTATGAAATTGGACCCGATCAATTTCAAATATCTAGTTTGGATAATAGGAATTGAAATTTGGAATTAAAAACACGTTTTATCTAATTTCTTAACCTAAAATTCAAGAATTGTCAATTCTGCAATTTAAACAGATCCTAGAAGAAACAATATACGCATTCTTCTTTTCTAAGTTCTTTCAGTAAAAATGAGAAATAATCATCAAATTTCTTAATCTGAGTTTAATTATAATACGTGAATTGATCTGTACCAGTCATGTTAGCAATGGTCCAAATTGCATTTTGAAATCATATTTCACCACAATCTTTAAAAATAACATGTCAATTTATGAGCTAAGTTAGCCAAGATGACTGAGTTTTGTCTTCTTTTCTTTTATTTTTTCGTTATTTTGCATCAGTAATGTGTCATTTTTAAAGGTTAAGATGAATTGTGATTGGAATATGAAATTTTGATCATTGTTGACATTGGTGTTTGGTTATAAGTAGGAAAATAGTAATGAAATTTGAGGTGTTTAATACAATTAAAAAAACCCATGGAAAATAAAATGAAATATAAGGTCTTTATAACCCTTCTTTCCGAAAAATGTTTTCCCGTCTCTTAAACCGGAAAATGTTTTCCTAACCACCACCATGACCTAAAACACCCGCCGGCACACTCCGCCGCATATCATCATCGCCGCCACACTTTGCCGCTAAAATCACCATCACCATCGATTTTAGTCAGGAGAGAAACGGAATCAAGCAATAGACCTCGCGCCTCCCTTCCCTCTGTCTGTATGTTCTTACTTTGACTTTCCAATTTTTTGCTTAATTTCTTATTTCGACAATTCCTCTATCTGTATATTTTGAATCGACGCCACCCTACTCCTACTAGTTTGATTGCATGTTTTATTGTTGTATAATTGTTTCGCTCCACGAATTTTAGAACTGAAAAACTGTGTAAGGATTCGATTATAGTTTCTGGTTTTTAATTGTTTCTGAAAATGTGTTTGATCTTTCACTAAAGAGTTTCTGATGAACGAATTGTTTCTGATTGTTGGCGTAATTGTTTCTTGTTGCTTGATTGCTTGTTTCTTCTGGTTTATTTCATCTTGGTTTGCCTTCTTGTTGCACGTAATGGTTGTCAATTGAAGAACCAACGTTATTACTTCTAGAGCCCGGTATCGACAGCTTGAAAGATCTAACACATCATTTGCACTGGCAATCTCTCCATCAAAGTGCCCTTCTTTCTTCTCTTTCTTTCTGGGTTTCTCTTCTTTGCTTTCTCATTTGGGTTCTCATTCTTTTTTTTTTTTCCTTTCTAAACTATGTGCCAGATTAGGTTGGATTTCTTTCTCTTTTTGAATTTTATTGGAGTTAAGAGGCATTTTGTGGTGTTTTCTCTGATCTAAGAGCTCTATGAATTAGCATGGGAGTTGGTAGATAGGTATTTGAATATGCAACTTGAGGATCCTGCTGTGTTTTGGTGCTTTCTTTACCACTTTGTGTTTGCCTTGTGAACTGCAGTAGAAAGGGCTCTCTGGTTGTCTATGCCCTTCCCGGAATCTGATCATCTATTAGATGCTATTGTGTATTAATCTATCATCTAGTAGATTAATGACCAAAACATATATTAGATTCTACTGTTTGTTAATCTATTGTATATTCATTGATTATATAAAATCTTACACCCAAATGAAAGAAATGCCTAGTCAGTTGATGCTTGGGTGTTACAGTACATCAGTTCGGTGGTGATATGCCTAGTTGGTAGTTTTTGTCAAGTAAGGAAGATATTTGACTTGCTTCTTTGTGGTCTATTCCGAAGATATAAGTGGCAATGTACAGACAAACTTAAGATTCATTTTCAGATTCTTTTTGTTTTTATTAGATCAAAATCTTAAAGTGATATTCCATCAGTTCTTTATTAGGCATTTCCTCCAAAAATTGATTGGTTCCTGTAGTTTTCACTTCCTTTTCTAAAGCAATAAAAAATCAGATCTTTTTAATTCAATTCAACAGGGCCTGGTGGAATTTTTCTGGTGATTTTGAGGCACTTGTGGTTATGACATATTCATTTGACAGAACAGCCAACAAAGACAACAACTATCTTGGCAATAAAAAACTCATATTCTTTTTACTCAATCCAACAAGAGTGATCTATCATCTGATGATGTAGTCTAGAAAACTAGTTGATTCGTTGCAGTTCATATGGTACAAGAAACAACAAGCATGCAACTTGTCATGTAAACCCTGCTTGCAATTGCAGGGAACATTGCATAAGCATGTGAACCTGCATGTGATAAATGTTGCATCAACATTTTTTATAATTTACCAGAAACTGATGTGTGAAGGTTGCAAATTACTTTGTTTGCTTTGATTCATTAGTTGCGGTGCATCATATGCCAATCTGAAATTCACTTCGTTCTGTATTTATTTGATGAAGTGATTATATTTATAGAAATGAGCACGAACAAGGATGAGAAAGGCAAATTTAAACAATTCAGGTGGTCGACACCCATGTCTCACATGTTATTAAAAATTTTAGCTGACGAGGCATTGAAAGGAAACAAGCCATCTTCTACTTTCAAGCATGATAGCTTAGTTCGTGTTGCAAGAGAAATCAGCTCAAAATTTGGGGTTGAATGTGGTCCTAATCATGTGGAAAACCATCTAAAGACAATAAAAAAGGAGTGGAAGATTATCACACAACTGAAAGAAAAAAGTGATTTTGGATGGGATGACAATATGAAAATGATAATGTTTGCAGAGAATGTCTACGATGAGGAAATATCGGTAAGAAATATTATGATATATTGATTAATGTTTGAATTGTCTGTAAGGATTATTAATGTTAAATAATTTGGAAAATTGTTTGATTTTGTAGGCACATCCTTAGCATGAAAAGTTCTTGAACAAGAAAATAAAGATGTACAAAGAGATGAGCCTTGTTGTTGGAAAAGATGTTGCCGTCCCAGTTCAAAAGAAAGGAAAAGTTATTGTCGTCCCAGTTCAAAAAAAGGGAAAAGATGGTGCCGTCGGGTCCTTTGCCAAGTCTTTCAATAATATTGACATGGATGAGGCTGTTGATCTGAGCGATGGCGATGATATGTTGGTGACAAAAGAGACATCTTCTTCTAGCATAGCTTCTGAGAAACGGTCACGTCGAAAGAGAAGCCGAGAGACAAAGGATACGTCCATTTTCGTGCTAGCTTCAGCAGTAAAAGAGGTGGCTATTGCCATTAAACAATTAAGCAAGAATCAAGTTGATATTGATGTGCTTCGTAAGGAGGTGATGAAGACAGAAGGCTTTGATGATTCTACTCTTGATTCTGCTTTTGACTACTTGGTGGAGAATGAGAAGATTGCTAGAGGTTTTCTAGCAAAGAATGCTCATTTTAGACAAGTTTGGATTCAAAAGTTTGTTAATAAAAATGGTATTGGTAGATTTTAGTTGTTTTACTTCTTATATCATTTGTCAGATTAGACTTTAATAATAAACTATTTTATATTGTCCATCAGGGCAGGTCAAACTCTTTATAAAAGATGCTACGGCTATATGATAGTATTGTTAAATGCTGTGAATTTTACATATACATATATGATAAAAAAAATAAATATATATATATTAAATTATTGTATAGTATAAACTTAAATTTCATAAAAAATAATTGATAAAAAATGTATACATGAAATAAATTAAAAAGAACTTAAAAAAAATACATAAAAGAAGTAATGAGCACATATAAAAAGTTTAGGTAAAGATTTGATAATGTGGGTTGGTCCAAGTTTTTTTAAATTAAATTTAGATTTTTTTTATATTATTTAAGTTAAATCAATTAAATTAATATTAATTTTATAACATAAAAAAATTAAATATTCTAAAATAGCTCATTTCGATTTAATTGATCTTTTTGAAAATAGCTCATTTCGATTTTTGTAGATGACAAAAATGAAACATGAAAGAAAATAAAATATATGATAAAAAAATATATACTTTTAAAATTGATTATAAAGTAATGATTATCTGTCTGTTAATCAAATTATAGGACTAACGGGTAAACTCATTCCCTGGTAGGGTGGGAGTGTGAATGAAGTTTTAGTGAATCAAAAACAAATAATAGAATCAAATTCCGATTGTCATTTCCCATTTACATTTCCACCAAAAAAAAGTTTGAAGCAAACTGACACCTTATTTTTTTTAGAAGTGGATAATCATGTTAGTTTTGGTGCCCTAGTCTAATCATTTATAAGCATTGTCATTTGATTTATCAATTAATAAAGAGGCATTTCATTTCATATTTATGAAATATTATATGTTTTATGAAGATAAAACCTCTATGAATAATTTATTCTTACTTGTGTCATCAAGTCTGACTTGGTAGTAAAACCATAAGATAAAAAAACTACTATTCTAAATGTTCCTAATCGATTGTTATCATGGAAATGATAACAAACCAATGATAGTATGTTGCTAAGTTGATAATCATATTTTACTGATTATGGATATGAGATATCACTTAGAACATAGATATATGTTAGTGAACATGTATTGGATTGACTTGCTATGAAAGTACTTCATGGATCTATGTCACAAGTTGCTTTCATACAGTGGTGATGTTTGAATTCTCTAACTAAAACTCACTATTGACTCTTATATGAAGAATCACATGTTTTGACTTAGTCAAACGTTATCCGTAACAGGGTAACCATAAAGACTAAGATTAGACATGCCATGAATCTTGTAGAGGAGTAATAATGAGAGTGATGGATTTGTTCCTCTAATGAAGAGTGATATCTTTAAGCCACTTGATGAGTAGGATTGATGGAATGTATGCATACTCAAATGAATTGATGAAAGAGTTTATCAATATCATTTGTATGGATCAAAAAACACACTAAGCTATATAAGGTTGACATGTAACAATACCTTATGCTTAATATAGATATCGTGAGACAAAAAGACTAAATATCAAACTATGAACGGTTAACTCGAATCATCAAATGCCACTTGATTTTGGATTACCATAATGTATTACTAGATACCGCTTATGGACTTTGGGCCCAAGTTTTGGGACAATACCCATGGTCATTTTCAAGTAGGCCTATTGGGTCACACACAAAAACGATTTGAATTGGTTCACATATATTCTCTCTTATGGTAATTGAATTATTAGGATAATTAATTTAATTAATTATTTATAATTTAGGGTTTATGATTTATGTCATAAATATAATATTAGATATTATCCATTAATGTAATGAGCTTTTAATATAAATAACTTATTATTAAATTCAATGGGTTTGGGCTCATTCTTATATGTAACATAATAATTTGGCCCATATGTATTAATAAGGGAGTGATTTATTTAATGATAATGTATTAAATAATTAAAAGCCCAATGAAATTAAAATGCCATGTAAAATTCGGCTATATATGCTAAGTTTAAGTAGGTCAAATGTTGACTAAGTCTTATTTAATCAAGTTGATTAATTACTTAATTAAGGAATCTTGATCCTTGTATGACAAGGAAAATAAAAACCTAGCATATACTAAGAATAAATTTGGCACACACACACACACACATATATATATATTAAATAGGAATTTATTTATTTATTTATGAAGGAAATAAATAAGAGTCTTAGTATGACTAAGTAACCCCTATACTTGTAGGACAAGTGGAATGAAACCTAGTTGTAATAACCCGAATAATTTTTATAATTATTTTTGGATAATTATATTT
>CAODLS010273402.1:0-14224 GCA_948243855.1 Flueggea neowawraea | reverse complement strand
CGATTCCCTCTCTTCCAGTTTCAATATCTTTTCCCGGATGGTTTCTTTGAGCTTGCATTCAAGTCTGAGCGAATCTAGATGTGCCTTGTACCGGTTGTGGTAATGAATGTAGCGCTCAAGATCAAGTTTTGTGCGCTTAACTTTCTTCACATGGTCTTCTTTGTACCACCCACAACTGTGATTAATGATGGTCGTTCATGTATGTTCTCTACCAGTAGCCGCTCCACAAAGCCAACTACGAAAACAAAAAAAAAATATGCAAAATATAAGTCTGACAAAACTAGCAAGCAAGTAGATGAAACCAAAACTGGCACCTAAATACAGAGAAATCCAAGCAGTTTTCTATACTGTACAAAAAGTACAATGAATCAACATTAACGATCTATCATAGGACACCAGAGGAAAAAAACAACATAAAAAGTGGAAAAACTAGTTTATGCAAAAGGTAGACCATTTGATTTAGAGGCTGACATTGCTAAAAAAGAAGTGATAAGAGCTGCTTAGTCATCCCAAATTAGTTATTTAAAACAATTTACAGATTTACAGACACAAACAAAACAATAACAAACCGTCAAAACATATGAAAGCTTCGGTGAAGTGCAACACCAAGCAAACATAACTAGATTCACATTTTTGCAAAAATATCATGTACATCCACAATATAATGCACCGGAATGAAAACACTGCAGTCTACAGGGCACATGTAGACATCTTCCACATTTTTCCTAATCTAAAATCTACAATGCATAATACATGGTGCCCCAAAACCTACGAAGGCCTGAGCCTGTCAGAGGGATGAGTAAAATATTTTGAAAGTCAAAATGAAGTATGCATGCTGAGACATCTAAAATGGCCTGCAAAAGTAAACCACAATATATTCCAAAATTCGCCAGGTGAATTAGCTTAATTGGCAAGCAAGTTGTAGATTCATGATAAGGAAAAGAAAATAAATGTTGTTGCTCAAAGATATTGAACAATCATTTAACTATTTAGATCCTCTTTTCAACAATTAAATCACCAAAAATTGAGAGGTGAGAACAAAGGAAAAAAAAAATTGGAGATGAAATAGAATTCTTACCAAAATGCTTGCCCACAAACACTAGTGACCAAATTGCATCCTCTGTTCTTTTCGACGGGTTTGTGACACTTTGGACAAGGCTTAGTATGCACTGTAAACCAGTTAACTGTCTCTGACTCGTCCTTGCATTTCTTCGACCATAATTTCCACATTTCACATGAACAAGGAGAATGTGCTTCAGAAGAGCAACCAAAACAAAATTGCAAACAGCATAAGCATTCCACCTCACAAAGTTCATCCTCAACTTGTATTGCATTTCCACAGAGGGGAACACTAGGACACCATTTAACTCTTTTATTGTCCTCAATGTATGATTCTAAAAGAAATCGATCAAATTTATTTGCAAGATCAGGATTTGTTGCACTAACTAAGTTTCTGATTTTTTGATCATCGCATATGGCATTGCACTTTGGCGCCATGCATCTGATGCGTCTGCTTTGGCCTTCATTTATTTTCACAATGAAGTGTTGAGTCCAACCTACAAAACAAAAACAAAGAATAATCGATTAAAACTTTTTTTTTTTGCAGCATCAGTAACATATCAAATGGCCTGAATTGTAAACTAAGCATACAATTAAGATAATTGAATAAACAATTGCATTTCAGTAGTTGTAGACCCAAATCAAGAAAGGGTAAACATTCCTCCAATTTGAAATCATGCGTCCAAGACAACAACGATGATTTTGCATTGTTTTACATACTGTTGATCAGTGGTCATGCATGGGGATGTACTTACAGTTGTTGCAGAAAACGTGCCCACAATCCATCGCAGTCACTTCTCCAGCAGATACTTCATCAAAACAAATGTTGCAGTCGACAACATCAGAAAAATGGGAGCGGGTATGATGTGCAATGGTCACGCCTCAGCATATATTTTATCTTTCCCTTTCTCTACTAGAAGCTCAAGCATCTTATCAAAATCCCAGCGGTAATGAATAAGCAATGTCCGCGCATGTGATTCTTTTAAAGACAACAATTCCATTACTCTGTTTATGTCCTCTCTCTGCAAAATTCAGCAATCGATTAATACTTTAACCTCATCATCAAAAAAACAAAATTCATGTTTTAAAGTATCTTGTGGAAATATATTACCTGCGCAGCCAAGAGAGATTCCTTACTAATCACCTGCAGAAAGCAAAAGGGTAATAGATCAGCTAAAAGAAGAAACTTTTCAAACACCACAAAACAACGAAACTCTACACAGAAACAAGAAAATTGATCAGCAATGTAAAACAATGAAATCTGGGTACTGCATTTATCACATTGTCAAAAGTCAGTAAATTTAATCACTAATAATACAATAACACTAAAAATTCAAACACATACAAAGATGACGCCTCTGTTAAATGTTCAAATTTCCAACCTATTAGAACCCAAATTCCCCAATTGAACAACAATGACATATAAAAGGCCCCAAAAAATTCTTAACCAGAAGCGATAAGAAAATTACCTTAATAGATGGACCAGCTTCCCTAATCTCCCCAGCCTGATTGTGACTCTGAAACATCTCAATAGAATCTCCATCTTCATCGTCAAAATTATACTCATCGTCCTCGTCTAGATTGTAGTAGCCATCATCATCACTACTCATATAGTCATTCATTCTCTCGATATGCATACAAATTCACAGCCACTTTTGCACAATTGATCGACGATACTTAATGGGTTCGATCAGTAAGGTCCGTCGGCTAGTGTTTTCAAGGGAAAGACTGAAGCTTCGTTAGGTTAAACACCATCGCGTCAAGTCCTGTTTGAGGGTTTACTCCGACTAAACAATTGGATAATAGTGTCCGAGTCCTCCACGGAAAAGAGGAGAAACAGTTGGGTTTAAGAGTCCGACTAGCTTGGCAGGTGTAAAACGCTATTAAGCTGTTGGAAGATTAGATTTTTTTTGGTTTTTTTTTTTGAAATGCAAAACACTAAAACAACAAAACCCAAATAATATTTATTTGCTTTTAAGTGACTATATATATGTGCTTTTCTCGTATAAAGCAGAACAGGGTTGATAGCCTAAGATTGAGAGTAGTTGTTTGGTATTGTTTATGGTCTTTCGTGGGTGAGTCAAAAGTTTTTGATGGGGTACGTGGCTTTAAGCATTGGTTAAACTATCAGCCTCAAAGGAGTGTGCAATATGGCGTATCCGTCTTGTGTTCCCATGAGAGTTTTATAAGCTTCTTGTTGCTTTCCAGCTTGACTCAATTCTGCTCCAAAGCAACACAAATTCATGAAAATTAAGATGCCATTGCCATTTAATTAAGCCAAGCATCTTCTGAATCTGACTGGTATTGGTAAAGAATCATTTGGTTTTATCATCTCAAAAAATCATTTAATACACAAATTAAACTAGAGAGTTGAAGGCAACATTTTTTCACAAGTAGATAACATACACAAAATGGAGCTGCTGACTAGTAGGGCAAGCAACAGTTCAACGTTTTGAGAATTGAGGAGCCTTGCGAGCTTTCTTGAGACCAACTTTCTTTCTCTCGACCACCCTGGAGTCCCTGGTCAGAAGCCCTTCCTGTCTTAGAGGGCTCTGTGGCTTTCGCAAATTTTGAGCAATGCCGAGGGAGATAGCTTGAGCTTGACCAGAGAGGCCACCCCCATGAGCTTTGACGAATACATCATAGCTGCTCTCATAACCCAAAGTGAGCAATGGAGTTTTCACATACTGAAGCCATAGTGGGTTGCCTTGAAGATAATCCTGCACAGCATTGAACAATTAAGAACAAATTAGAGAACACATGAAATCCAACAAAAAAAGCGAGAGACTTGGGATAATCACAATCACGGCAAACAGTTGAGACACGGACATCATGAACAATATTCGTTCAATGGTTACAGCACAAAAACTGAATGCCATCATATCTTAAGCGTGATGCACATCTTTTTTCCCTAGTGCATATAGGTGTTCTGTCTCAGTTACATATATGCATTACTAAGCAAAATTTGGATCATAGTTATATACTTAGAGATATACCATTCCTTCTGTAGTATGAGAAAGGCCTATGTCTACAGTAAGACATCAGTCCTCTCAAAGTCAATTCAAAAGCAAGCAAGAAGCTGAAATCCTCTGGCCTAAAGGTAGGAAAATCATCATGGGATGAATTTCCACATGACTAATGGTTTATGAGAAAAAAATGTAATATCAAAATACAAAATTAATATTCCCAACGTCGTGCCATTTCCAAAACTTGATCCTATGGGCATCATTCCTATTCATCAAATCACTTGAACCACACTTGAGCATGCACTTTTTCATTAAAATGAAGGATTTCCAAAAGGAAAAAAGCATTCATCGTAACATGAATAACGGAGACTGCAGATTAGGAAGCAGCCAAAGCAAAGACAACCCACATTGGAAATACATTCCTCTTGCAAACCAAAATCACATAGAAGGATGAACTCCCTAGTTGCCATTATAGAAGCTAAAGTATCTATTAATCCAACTGTTGCATTTGAGTACAACTTCAATTTTTTTAAAAATCTTCAACCATGGATCAGGTCAAATTGCCAAAATTCTAACACGCATAACCAATCAAACCATTAATCAGCTAAAAAATTGCAAATGCATACTGCCAATTGGAAGAGAAAACACTGAAAGACTCACCCCCAACTCAACAACGGAATTCTAAACTTAAAACCCATGCTAACATAAAGCAAGAATTCATCACGTCCCT
Organism: Flueggea neowawraea; assembly: GCA_948243855.1. Lineage (NCBI taxonomy): Eukaryota > Viridiplantae > Streptophyta > Magnoliopsida > Malpighiales > Phyllanthaceae > Flueggea > Flueggea neowawraea. The sequence continues at coordinate 9,469 of CAODLS010273402.1, read as the reverse complement.
GATTCCCATATGAATAATCAATATCAACAATACTTTAAATAAATTAATATTTATGATTTACATAGCAAAATAGAACCCTCCCCTGTTTTACAAACGCATGCCCGAATCATCTCATCCGCAACACAACATCAATTTCCAGTCAAAAGATTAAATAATTTTAAAACAAAGCGATCAAAATCAGCAAAAAGATAAGAGTTTTCCGGTACCTTAGCGTCGCGGTAGTTAATGATAACTTTTCCGGTGCATTCTTGAAGAACAACTCGAGCAATGGCGCATTTTCGGCGGCCAGTGCCCCAAATAGGCAGTGCAGCGAATCCACTAGGAAGCCTTGACTTCACCAGCTTCTTGAGGTCGGCGGTCTCAGGCTCCGCGGGCAATACGGTAGCGGAGACACGGAGAGTGATTGTTTTGTGGGTTAGGGTAAAGCTTGGGGATTTTGAACTGGAAATTGAAAGGCTGTTTGGTTTGTGAGAAATTTGAGAAGAAAATGAGAGAGAAGAGAGGGATGATGTAAGAGAAGATATTGAAACTGACATTTTTGTGTTCAGAGCTCTGCGTGATAGTGGCGTTGTAATCGGAGTGGGAGAGTGTGGGAGCTGAAGGTTTGAAGGGGATAACATTTTAGATGAAATTGACGGTTGAGTCCTTTTGATTCCTGGTGAAACGGCGTCGGATGGGGAAAAGGTAGGGGTAGATAAAAAATTTGGACCATTTCTCGATTTGTGCGTGTCATCCTTGCGCAGGGGCCATGCTAATCTTCTCTGTATCGTTCCAATTTTATCGGATGTCCCCGAAGGGACGCTGGTCTTTGCCTCGCGTTGCAATATAAAGGAGCTTAGATAGTTAAATTCCTCGATGTGGGAGTACGCAGCTCAGTCGCTCTTTTGTCAATTTCAAGAGCTCAATTAATGTGAAAGGATAGAATTGATTGATGGATTACTGGAAATTAAATAATTTATTTTTTTAGTCTACTGATTCCGAATGAACAAAAATTGAAATTAAAACATTGTAAAAAGTTATTTTGTTTAGTTTAATTAACATTTAAATTGTAAATAAATAAAGGATGTTGGTAGAAGGGATTGAAAAGTGTACTTTCACTCCCAAATTCCTTACACATGTTTTTCTTTAAAAAAAGCTTTACTCTCTTTTATGCTATTTAACCTCAAAAAGATTGGTACCCAAGGGATTAAAAAAATATTGGTATCCAACAAATTAGTGGAAGAGATGAAGAATGTGTAGTTGAGTTTAGGTTAGGGAATTTAAACTTGATTTCAATTTTGAGTCGATAATTTGGGTCAATTGTAGATCAATCCAATAACTTATGGTCATATGGTGCAATAGTAATCACATGGTTAACATATATTTCATTAATCCACTCACAACAAAATTATATGTTTCTTTTTAATATTTTATGTTCCGATGGATAGTATTGGTTAAAGATATTCATCTTGTCCAACAGGTTTAGATTTCAAAACTTATCAATTGGGTTTTATTTATTTTTTCCTTTTTTTTAATCAGCACACCATGCACAGTGCATACTTAAATAAGAAAATTAAAGCAAATTACTTAGGCTGTTTTTTATTTAGAAAATAATGCATCATAGCCACATGGGGACTTGCAAGTCAGCGTTTTCAACAGAATCATCCATCAATTCTCCATTACAAGAACAGTCCAGAATCGTAAACAGTGTTGATATCCAACTAAGACTTCCAGTTCAAATCATTAAACCACTGTCAAGTACACCAAAATTGAATAATCATTGCATTTCTAGGTATCAAAATCTATGTGCCTTCCCTTTTTAACATTTTATTCATACTCATTCAGCTTGAGGTGACACCAGTTAGAGTACTTAACCAGAGAGGCAATCACTTGAAGCCACGCCAAGAATCCAAGACTCTGTGTGGATTGGCTCTGATGTAAAAAATTTTCCAAACAGTTCTAGACCTACATAACAATAAAAACCAATATCTTTCCAAACTCTTTGCATTGGAAAGTTCTTAACATCTCACTACTCCCTGCAAAAGCAACGATCAATGGTGCCACTCATCTGAATTCTCTTACTTGATCACCACTCTGCGATTGCTCCTCCCCATTTCCTGACGCGGCTCTCGGCTTGTTCAGCCTGCAATGCAGTGCAAATTCAATTACAATCTTCTGATAAGTAAAATTCAGTATTATTTTGATTGCAAATGGAGCTTCATGATGAATATATCTATTGACTTCTTTTCTCCAGTTGGTAATGGAAGTGATTATGATCAAGATTAAGGTTTGTAAACAAATGCCTCCAATCATACCGGACCAGATGCCCTGTACACATCAAAAATTATATTTAACATGTTAGGAGGTGGAAGAAATTAAGCCTAATATATGAATCCATGAAACGAATCGAGATTTCAAGAAAAAGAAAAGTATGGTTTACCGTGGCTCCGAAACCAAAGGTGAATCCCAGGATAATGCCAGCAGGCAAACCAACGATGTAGTAGCAACCAATGTTGATGTACGCAATAAGAGCTTGCCATCCAGCGCCAATGGCAACACCTGAAAGGAGCAAAAAAAATAGGACCACAATTTGAACATATTAGAGAAGACTAGTACTTCTAAATTAGTGTCTCCAGAGCACTTCCCATTCCCAACTGCACTCGCCATAAAAATTTAACCAACAATTAAGTAGTGCATCAATTGATAATCATACAAATATTGCAACTTTTCTTCTTTTTGTTTTTAATTCTACCCTGACATAATCAAACCATGTTTAAATTTTTAACCAAACCGTGCAGTAAAGAGTCAGTTGTAATGTTTCTAACAATTTTCTACAGCAAAATGACTAGTCCTTGCAAGAAAAGCAAAATAAAACAATTTTTTTTCAGTAAAATAAAATAATATGTTCTTTCTAATTTCTTAACCATATCCGAGATTTTATACTTTGTTCAAACTCTAGCCCTTATATATCTCTACATTAAACAAGAACATAACAAGCTTAATGAAGAAAATAAATTAATATACAGAAATAGTTTAGCCTAAGACTGACCATAACACCATATGCAAGACCAGCAATCACAGAGTTCTCAACAGGTACAGCAGCAAGCTCAACTTCACCCACACGACCAGCAAAAGTCTGAGTGAGTACACCAAGTGAGTACTGACATATAGCGGTAAAAATTGCAGGCCCTGCAAGCTTCCATAGCCTCTTGGACTCTTGTCCAAACTCTCTAACTACAGTCACTGGTTTTTGGTCTATGTGACCATTGCTATGATTGTTTTCGAGAAGAGGACTTTCCAATGCCATCGCTTCTTCTTCTCAACACACTTCGTGTTGTTCAGCTATCCTGCCAAAGTATGCTTTAAAACACTCACCTTGGTTTCAGTTCTTTTTGTATTGAAGATCGAAGAGAAGGGTTTTAGAAATTCTCATTGATCTGTTGTTCTTTGAGCGCCAGCGACCTCTGTCCAGGTAGTTGACGACTAGCTTTTTTTTTTCCCTCCTGTTAGGAAAGTTGGTTATATTTCTGAACCATAAAATTTAGCACAAAAGAAGGTTAAGTATAATTTTATAATTTTAGTAAGGTTTGAAGTACTGGTGTCACATCCTAGTGGGTCGTGTCTCAGTTCCATAACCAACATCGTCAAGGGCAACGCTATCAACTTGGTAAATTAACTATTGGAAAACTCAGGAACTATGATCACTTAAAGGGACTCACAACTCCTGTGTGACCATAACGAATAAATCTTGTTCAAATTTTCAAGAGCTGCGCAGAAGCGATGGCACAGGTCATCGATAAAAAGAAAGTTGTTACTCGAGAGCAATTATAAGTGCTGCATGAATTTCAATAACTTATTTTTTATATTTTATTATAAATTAAAATAACGAACACATGATTATACTGCTTGGATATTAAGTAAACTTTGGCAGAGATCAAAATTATTAGAACACATGGTTATAGTGCTTGAATTTTCAATAGAAAATGGCGGGAATAAATGTAGTAATGTTGACGTTATAGTTCAGATAAACGAAACAGAGTTCGCTGTTGACGACTTATGGTTCATGAAAGGCAGGAACGGACAGTTAGGTGCCGTGTTAGCAACTACATATATTCTCGCACCGGACAGAATCACCCTAATAAGCTACTCAACTAATTAGCTAAATTTATTTTTAGATGGCCCAGAATTACTATTATGTAGATTTCGACGACTTGTTAAACATTAACCATTCGAATGTAAACGGCTTGGTTGTGCTACGGGTCTCCATCCCCAATCGTCATCATACATGATAAAAATTCCAACTAAAAATTTTTGGAGTTAAGCCACTTGGATTAAAACCTTGCCATGAAAGGACATTATGAATAAATAAATGTGCATGACGCCAAGTTGCAAGTGCGGCGCAACCAACTAAAATTTCAGCCGAGACACGACCAGAAGGGCAGGTGTTGCGTAAAGATATGCAAGTAAAATTTACTAAACCTTTCGAACAGCTATCTCACGCCTGACAAAAAATTGGAACTTGGAACTCTGATTATAATTTGACAAATAATAGAACTGGGAAGATTCACCCTTGCACCAAATGACAAACTCTATGAGGAACAGAATTTACAACGTTAAAGAGACACAACAAGTTGCACTTATTTTTACACATGCAAGAACTCTTTCCAGGTCCTAATAAACCAGAATGCTTTGATGTTAAGGGGCCAGATAAATGACTGCTGCTTGCACTGAGGCTCGCCGGAAACTCAGTAGTTCTTTCATCAAATCGCAACTTCCCTCGGGGGAAGCTGGCTTAATGGTCATTCTCTCGATCACAGGTGAGTTTGAAAGCACAAAGCTGATAAAATAAAGCTCGGATTTAACACCAGATATGCCAACTACTTTTGCCAGTCTCAGTTGCCCAAACAGGCGGTTCCAATGGTCAAAGTCCCAAAAGTTTGTTTGGGTGCCCACAGCTGACTGTTCCTCTGGACGAGCCTACACAAAATATAAATTGTCACAAACTGGCAAATTCACCAACGTAGTTCACAGATATAGACAAAAAATGCAGAGCCACAAATTTTATATTGAAAAAAGGTAATACCAAATTTTCCATCTTGATCAAAATCCAAATGAGCATAAAGAATGGCTTACCAGCATCTCCAGTTCATGCAAATTAGGGCATCTTCTTAACAAGCACAAGGCCGCTGAGCTCTCCTCCACATCATTGAAATTTATACGAATGGACAGGTAATTGAGATCAACACGAGGGTCCGGCAGCCTGGCTGGCATATTACCAATAGCTAGATACTGAAGCAAACAAAAGGCAGCAATTCTTTTAGATGCACCTTATGAAGCAATGAACTTCTCGAATTTTTCATGCCAAAAAAAGGATATCAAGTTAAATGATCTACATGAACCAATACCTTTAAGAAGAAACTCTGAACTTCAAGCCTCCGAATATGGGGCAGATTAGCAAAGAATCTGATCAATTTACTGGAATTCCATAGGACACATTTCGGTCATTTTTCACATTTACAAATAAGCCAATGGAAACAAGTGTAAGCTGGAAAGTATTAATAAAACTAACATCATCAAAAACGCCTCCAATATAAAAGAATTGAAGATTTGGGGCATTGATGTTAAGATTAGCAAAACCATCAAAGTTCATCAATGTGAGTCTCTCAAGCAGCGGACAGCTAGAAATTAGACTTTCAAACACATATTGGGCCAGTGTGATGTGCTGCAGGTCAAGGCTCTTCAAATTACGGAATCCTTTAAATGCCGCTGGAGGTTTTAGCAAACAATTAAACAGCTCCAAATGAATCAAGTTATCAAAACTGAATAAACAAGAAGGTAGCTTGTACCACTGCCCCTTCCATATTTCAAGAATGAATTCGTGAACAGAACACCTCGATAAATGAAGAATCCATCGATCAATGTCAGGAACGCCAAGAAGATCTCGGTGAGATAGCTTGAACGTATGTATTGGGCCATCATGGAGTAAAAGAACATGATCAACAATGTTTACAAGCTTGTTCTTCATGATATTTGTATCTGGACATGAACCACATTGGTTATCAAACACAAGCTGCGGAACTTTTGCCCATTTGTACCTCCACTTCCTTGACAAAATACTTGTCCTAACCGCATCCCTAACCGACAACTGCGACAAAATATGATCTATAATGTGCCCTGGTAAGCTACTAATCCTGTCTAACTCCGTCTCCGTTTCGCAAGGAAATTTCGGTGCCCCTCTTGGCTTCTGATACATTGAACAGCGACAGCAAGAATTGGGACTCAGATATCAAATTCACATACATTTATTAACCACAAATCAAAATGCACTTTTTAAAATGACAACTCATTAGGTATACGTACTTTAAAGACTAACTTATCACCAAAAAGGATTACTGTAACGACTATTAGATGAGTCTACAAAATCAACGCACGCCTTTAACAACACCACTGATGTCAAAAGGCGCGATTTTTAACAAAATGAAATCATAACCTTGACATTCTATCATGAATCTGCCAACATTTAACAAAGAAAACAAGAGTGAGTTGATTCCAAGATAACGATGCACAAGTTACCATTTTTCTGTGCTTGCGAGTCGTTCGATCCGATATCTCTCACCAAGATTGATTTAAATGAAAACCCAGATCCGATTCAAGAACAAAAAATGCGAAGTTGCTTCGCGACCACCGACACCAAATGTTACACCTTTGAGCAAAGAAAATGAATAATTGAAAGGAAGCGATAATGAAATTAGGATTTAGGGATGTGATATGGAGAGAGGAGAGAATATATTTTGGCACATTAGGTAAAATTGGATTTAATTAGGTTAAAGAAGGAGAAATATGTTCAAGATTGTAAGAGAAGGTCGGGTTTGGGCTGAAGAGGAAGAAGTAATCGTGAATTAACTGAAAGTGAGGCGATGATGGGATTGATCTCCAGTGGATCACAGTGAACCAAATAATTAAGAAATGTTGGACAAAAGTAAAAATGAAATTTCCATTGTCGGGATTTGAACCCGGGTCGCCTGGGTGACAGCCAGGTATCCTAACCGGACTAGACGAGAATGGATCTGCTGATTAACTTAATAAAATACACTCTTGAGGGCTTTCATCAAAAAAATTTCATACGTTTTATACAACCTTAATGAGTTTGAAATTTGAAATGTTGAGGGGAGGGCAAATGCACATTCATTCTAAGTTTTATCTACTGTAATTTTTTAGATCTTAGATTGTAATTTCTGTAAATTTTAGTTACAATTTATTTACATTATATTATTATCTTCATCAATCAATATTAGTTTTAGGACACAATATTCACAAATAATAGTGGTTTTTGACTTTATGTTAAACTATTATTATGCTATATGTTAAAATTGCTAAACTATAATTTATTTTTATTATTTATCATTTAATCATCAAAACTAAATATTACCAATAAAATCATGAGTAGAACTATTGTGTCCTATAAGTGTATAGGACACACGTGGCAAGTTCCCACTGATCTGCTTCATGCTTGTCGCGACCTTGTTTTGCATTTGTTCGACACGAAATGGAAGTTTACATATGCTTCTAGCATTTCTCTTTGTCGCGCGTGAACATGGACTTGGATTTGTGGACTGTGCCTCAATCCAATGCAACCCAAAAAGTACTACTGGGCTAACTTCATTAATTGGGCAAGCCCAAGGTCAACAAATTCAACCAATTACACCTCCGATAAGATTACCAACTACTTAGATTTCGATTCTGTTTTCGAATTTGAAATTTAAACCAAATGGATCGTGTAATTCTATTAGCATAAAATCGCTTTGATTTTTTTTTTTTGAAACCGAAGTCAAAAAATCGGTTAGATATTAACAACATACAAAAGGCAATCGAATGTTGAAAAACTCAAATAAGCTCCTCAATCTTCATGGTCGTGGAAAATTCATTAGTTTTATTTATCTAAATGCACAAGTGATGGAAAATGGTGATCAATGAAGCTGTGGTCCTTGCCAATTTCGACTATATTTGTTCGTATTGTCAATCGTCCCAAACCTAACTCGTTGAGAAAGCTGTGATCAATTAAGAGAGACAAAAGCCGAAGATTTCAAATGCTTGACTTTTATCATCACCGCCAAATGGACCGAATTTCCATATTTATAACATCTTCCAAGTCAAATCAAAGAGCGATATCTAATTCAGCTAAAAGTTCCCTGCCAAAATTTGCAGTTTCTTTTTCCCAGGCACAGAGCTGCAAGCACCTCAACCTTGCATAATCAAATATAACCATTGAAATTTTTTTGAATACATATCTAAAGCAACCAAATGGGGAATCTCTTCACAGCTCATCCTGGCACCAAAGGGTATGGCCATAATTCACTTTTTTTGTTTGTTATACTCATGTTTTCATTAGTTATATAACGCAGAGCAGATTTTCGTTTAATTTACATATGTTTTTATTTTTCTTACATTTTGATGTGTAGAATAATAAGATTGAAGTGGAGAAGGAAGAAAATGAGTTGCATAAACCACTCAACAGCGCCTCATGAAGGGATAAGAACTGCAGAAATGAATAATCCATGAGACTTCCCTGGAAATTCAGAACTCTGCATTTGCATTGTCACTTGGAATATGAATGGACAGGTCAGATTATACCAGGCAAAGCTTCTTCTCTTTTTCTTTTTTTCCTATCATGCATGCTTCTTGTTCATATTTTTGGCCATCATTAATTACTTTCAGGTCTCTTACGAAGATTTAGAGGAGTTAATCGGAAGCAACCGAAAATATGATCTCCTGGTGGTTGGCCAACAGGAGGCACCACGTCGAAACATAGCAAAATTACTGAAATCAGTTCTCATGGACACCCACATGTAACCAAGCCACCATTTCCCCTCCTCACTTCTTCCAAATTTTAAATTTATTAATTAAGACGTCTTTTAGTTAAGAACTAATTAATCTTGCCTTGTTTTGAAATAATGCAATCTGCTAGGAAAGTCCATCATGCAGTCTATTCAGTTATTTGTATTCGGGCCTCAGAATTCGGGACAGTTCACCAGAGGTGAGAACTTCAATTACATTTTCGTGTTTGGAAATTTTTTTCCATTTTATTTCTTTTTACATTTCTGGTCAAATAAAAATTGGTTTACAGAATTGAAGGTGGATAAACATTCTGTGGGTGGATTTGGTGGATTAATTAGGAGAAAAAAAAGGGAGCTGTAGCAATCCGCATCAACTACAAAGGAATACGAATGGCGTTCATCTCTTGTCATCTTTCTGGTGCGTTGCCATTAACCATTCAATTAATCATTTAAAGCATGTTTAATTAATCACCAATCATGTTTATGGGTCTGCATAAACAAATATGCAGCTCACGTTCACAATGTGGAAGAGAGAAATTCTCAGTGTAGACATATATCACACCATCTTTTCTCCAAGGACTGCAACCCCTACGCCGCGCCGGCCCATGTCACGGTGTGGCTCGGAGGCCTGAACTACCGGATACAGGGCATTAATA
>CAODLS010273398.1:0-16079 GCA_948243855.1 Flueggea neowawraea | reverse complement strand
GGGTAACAATAAAGGCTATGATTGGATATGTCATGAATCTTGTAGATGAGTGATAGTGAGAGTGATGAATTTGTTCCTCTTGTGAAGAGTGATATCTCTAGGTCACTTGATGAGTATGATTGATGGAATGTATGCATACTTAAATGAATTGATAAAAGGGTTATCAATGTCATTTGTTATATCAATCTACTTGGGATCAAGAAACATATTAAGCAATATAAGGTTGACATGTGACCATGCCTTATGCTTAATCTAAATATCATGAGACAAAAGGACTAAATATCAAACTGTGAAAAGTTAACTTAGATCACCGGCTCTGCTTGATATTGGGTTGTCATAATGTATTACTAGATACCGCTTATGAACAATGGACCCAAGTTTTGGGAGAAGACCCATTGCCAATTTCAAGTGGTATTATTGGGTCACACACTATAACGAATTGGATTGGATTACAAATATCCCCTCTTGTGGTAATTGAATTATTAAGATGATTAATTTGATTGATCATTAATAATTCAGGATTTTAATAGTTTGTCTTAAATATGATACAATACATTATCCATTAATGTAATGGGTTTTTAATATAAATTACTTATTATTATGTTTGGGTATATTATTATGTGTGACATAATTCAGCCCATGTATACTAATAATAGAGTGATTTATCTTATAATAATGTATCATGTAATTAAAAGCCCAATAACCATTAATGGTTTATTAAAAATTCGACACACTATACTTGTGGGACAAGAAAAATAAAACCTAGTACACATGTGACTAGGGTTTCGGCACACACTCTTCCTATTTTATAGGAGTCTTTATTCTTGTGTGATAAGGAGAAATTTGGCACACACAATGACTAATTAGAAGTCAATGACTCATTAGGAGGCCTTTTCTTGTGAGACAAGGAAGGGAAATTTTGACCCTAGTGCATCCATTTAGGGTTTTCCAAGTGCCTATAAATAGGTGAGAGGCTAGGCTGAATTTATTCCATGGAAATGACAAAGCTGAATTTGTGAGTGCCATAAATAAAAGAGAAAATTATTTATGAGAATTAGAATAGATACCTTTAGACACGTTCGCACAAAGGTAACGTGACGAAAGGAGATTTGGTCTTGAATACTAAATGCAACACCAACACTCCATTCGATCAAACATTCGAGCTTTAGATCTAAGGTAGAATCACTAACCCTAATTGTGTATATTGATGTGCATGGATCCTTGGTGGAATTATAGGTTTTTTTTTATTTCCACTACATTATGTTTTTATGAATGTTATAATTCTAGTTACGAATTCAAACACCTTGCACCATTGGAAATACAAAAATAAAAAATGCAATGTTGGATTTAGGTGCTTTAATAAATGTTATGACTCTTTCTATCTATCAACTATTAAATTTGGGTCCAGTGAAAGAAACAAGGGGTGTAATACCATTAGCTAATCACTCTCATGCTTACCGAAAAGGAATGATTAAGAATGTTTAGGTGCAAATTGATAGTTTAATTTTTTCCATTGACTTTTATATCATAGATATGGATGATAAGGACTCTCGTCATCCATCATTAATTTTGTTAGCAAGACCATTCCTTAGTATTGCAAGTGCAAAAATTGATGCTTTGAACGGTGAGATTACCTTTGAGGTTGAGAATGAAGTGGTAAAACCCATCTAAATACGACGTTAAAGAAGCGCTTCTTGGGAGGCAACCCAAACAAAATTTTATTTACTGCATTTTTTATGTTTTATTTTATTTTTGTTTGCTTTTCAGTTTTGAATTTTTCCTTCTTTATGGCTTAATCTGCTCTCTGTCAGGTCTTGTTGTTTTAATGGATGTGTTTCAGTGTTTGGAAGATGTTTGTGGCATCTTCTTTTCTTCTAGGTTGATATGGAAATGTTCAAGTGTGGGGAAGGGTATGCATTTTTCATTTTCTGAATTCTGGCTACATTTTGGGCAAAACGGCGTAGTTTCAACATGCCTCAAAAGCTCTTTAGCTAAAAGGAGGGACATTTTGGTCAATTGTCATGTGAAACAACCACAAGGGGGTTATTTTAACATCACAATCGACAAAGTGGTCACAATCCTTTTTTTTTCTATTCTTCCTTCCTCTCTCTTGCCGCTACCATCTCTCACACTAAATTTCAAGTTCTCAATGCTAAGAATCAATCAAACACCACTGCTCCAGCACCATCTCCTTGATTTAGAGAAGCTTTTCTTTCCTCTCTACTCTTTATCTCACCATTTGTTTCACAACATTGAGGAAAATGTTAGATTTAAGCATGGGGAGGGATTTGTTTGATTTTATTGTTTTCTTGCATTTGTTTATGACTATTTGTTTCTGTTTTTATCGTATTCAATCGCCTTTTGTTGCATTTTATTTATGTACTAGTTTCAGTATGTTACCATGAGGCCCTGCCATGACCTATTGTGTTGCATATAGGATTAGGTTTGTATATGCATTGTTTTAATCTATTTTTGTGTGTAAATCCATGTTTGTTATTGGACTTTGATAATCTAAATTTTTTAGAAATTTTTGGTGACTTAAGTAGTCTCTTTTAAGACCCATTATGGTAAAAAATTGTATTCCTATGTATCTTAAATTTAGGAGTGAACAACCTCCAAAACTAGAACTAAATGAGTAGCTTAAATTCCCACAAAAACCTATAAGGAATTTGAGACAAATTTTTCGATATGTGAATTACTTAATCTTAATAGTACATTGCTAGAGATTGATATGACATGCGTTTCGAGACCCTTCTTTTCGAATTGAGACACCAAGATGACAAGAGACATTGTTTGTTGAACCATTTGTTTTACCCTTTTCTTTGTTAATCAAACCCTTATATATTAATCCCTAGTAAACCCCTTTGAGTCTTAGCCTTTTTCTTTTTTGAATCCGTTTTAGCCACTCCCATTTTTCTTGTTAAACCACTTCATTTGCACCTTAAGTTGAGAGTATTTATTAGCTATTGTAACACCTTGTAATTTTTGACTATTTATTTTGGTAATTTTCCATTAATTTTGAATTTAATTTTTGATGTTCGAGGGGTGAATTTTTTTTTTAAAAAAATTGTTAATTGGATGATTAATGAAGTTTTTGAAGTGATTTAAGTTATTAAATTGAGTGGGAATCGATTGAAAATTGAAAGAGAAAAATTGAAGAAAAAGAGAAATGATAAACAAACTACCAGTCATTCGTTTCTTCTTTGTGCGTTTGGCCAAACTATAGGTCGTTTGACCTCTTCCTTGCTATCGTCCGCGCCTAAGTGCTATCGTTCGTGAGTGTGTGTGCTGGCCAGTCATCAAAACGACGTCGTTTGCTCCCCTTTTCTTTTAAAAATGAAACCAACAACATCCTTCATCAATTCACTCTCTTCTTTTGTTCTTCACACCCCAAATTCATTTCCTCTTTAATTTTCTCTGGTTCTACTCATTCTCTCCTTCTTCTTCTTGTTAAATCAAGGTGAGAATTTGGATCTAAATTGATTATTTTCTTTCATCTTCTATTATTTTGTCATTTGGGTTTGCGGAATTAAATGGTTTTAGGGTTCATATTTCTTAATTTCCATCCAAACTGAATTGATTCATGTTAGAAAATGATGGATTGAGGTCAGAAATGCATGAAATTTGATTAGTTTTGGTGATTTGATTATTTGTTTTAAGTGTGTTCTTTTGGGTTAAATGAATAACGAATTCGGAGGGCAATGCTTGATTTTGACTGAAACCCTTGCTAAATTCGGGTTTGATTTTGCTAAATCTTGGTTGGGTGAACTTGAAAAATTATGGGTTTGTGATGGACGTTGAACACAGACGAAGAAATTGGGTAGGTTAGAAAAAATCCAAATTTGTGGGGATTATTTTAAAAGGTTTGATGCTATTCTGGATAAAAATGATGATAGATTTCAGTTCATGAGAATGTTTTGAGTGAATTGGAACGATTGAAAATATTGGGTTTTGCTCGATTCAAGAATTGAAATATTTTTAATATGGTTTTCTATCGTAGGGACCAAAGCATAATTTTCCCAATTATCTTGAATAAATTGAGGACTAATTCTGATATTTTGCATAGAAAGCAGATCTGTAATTTTTGATGACTTTGACATAAAATTGTAATTTGAAGAAAACTTGGGATTTAATTGGCAAATTTGATTTCTTTGGAGAATTAAGTTGCAAATATTAAAAATTCGGTGTAATTTATAATTCTCGAGGTTTTGACAATTAATCTGTGATTTTACGAAATATTGAATTTCCGGAGAAAATTTTAGATATTTGATTGAAATAAGTTTTTCAGCGATATTGAGGATTAGGTCTGCATTTGCATTTCATATATATTTTCAGTAAAGCCACAGTATCAAGTATCATTCTATGTCTAATTTTGTTATAATTTGTCTATCTACTTTCAGTTCTGCTGTCTGCTTTGGTTCCTCTGATATCGGAGGCGTCCAGCCATTCTCTGGTAGTCTGTGATTTTGAATTATTACGCACGGCATCCAGGTCAGTGTGATGACAGCTTCAGACACGTAGGTTGTGTCTTCTGAACTCTATATGTTTCTGAAGTGTTTGGTTTCTTTGCTATGAAAAATATGTTTGGAAATTATCTTGTTTTCTGAAATAAATGTTCTGTTTTATCTTTATTATGAATTTCATAATAAATATTTTGTTCTGGATTTTTGTCTTATTTTCTATAATAAATTTTTTGCCTAAATATCAGTATATTTTTTGTTATAACTATTCTGTTCAGTAATCTAATTCTGATTTTTGATATTCATAAATATATATTTTCTGTAAAACAATTATATATTTTCTGTGTCAAAGTTGCAAAGTGTGCTCGAACCTATCCTTTTTGCCAAATGGGAGCTGGACATTTTAGGACCTTTCCCTCATGCAATAGATAGTAGAAAGTTCCTTTTAGTGGTAACAGATTATTTCACTAAATGAGTTGATGCAGAACCCTTAGCAACCATCATGTTAAAGAAGATAGAAAGTATGATATGGCATAATATCATTTATAGGTTTAGCCTTCCTCATGCTATAATGGCAGATCATGGGAAGCAGTTCGATTATGACTCCTTCAAATAATTATGTGAAGATTTGCATATTCAATTATGTTTGGCCTCTATATGATATCCCCAGTCTAACGGACAAGTAGAAAGCACAAACAAAATAATCCTTCATGGGTTAAAGAAAAAATTTGATAAGATAAATGGGGCATAGGTTGAGCAATTTTCAACCATTCTTTGGGCATATAAGACAACCAGTCAAGTATCCACTGGAGAAACGCCATTCAACTTGGTGTATGGAACAAAAGCCGTAATACTACTAGTAGAAATCAGAGTTGGATCCCTTTAGGTTAAGATGTTTGATGAGCATACGAACCAAGAAGTTTTAAGAGAAAATCTTGGTCTTATTGATGGAAAAAGAGAGCACGCTTGCATGAGACTAAAGGCATATTAGAAAAGGGTATCTGGATATTGCAAATCTCAGATAAAGAGTAGATTGATGTGCATTGTAGATCTAATGCTTAAGAAGTCGGCCATCACAAATGCATTGAAAGATAAAGGAAAACGCGGGGCTAATTAGAAAGGTCCTTATAAGATTAGGATGATGATTACACTAAATACTTGCAAACTAGAAACATTGGAGGGCAAAAAGGTTCAAAATACATGTAATATGAACCATCTAAAGTTATACTTTCCTCCTTGATTGTGAAATAATGAAGAATTCCTTGTATCATAGTTATATAAGAAGAAATAAAGAAAAACTCTTAAACAAGTTGTTTGAGAAGTGGAAATAGGCCTCAAGGCTGAACCACTATAAATCTTTATGTCTTTTCTTTATCCTTTCATTTGTGTTACATTTAGTTTGTTTCATATTCATATTTGCATAACATTCATTCCACTTGCATATCACTTGCATTACACATTACATTAGGTTGATTGATGAACTTGTCAAAAAAGGGCAATTGGAATGGTTCAATGAAATAAAATTAAGGAGTGGATGAGTAAAACCTATATCTAGGAAATTATAACGGTATAGGATATACTACCACCCGAAGAAAGAGTTTGCAAAATGCAGATGATGAGTAGAAAATCTTGTAGAAAAATCCAGGACTCATCACAAAAGCATGCAAAATAAAAAGCTGTTAAACATGTGATCAATGAAAATCCTTGTTGGGACTTTACTTGTCGTGACGTAATGGAAACATACCACAAGTAGAAATCCTTGTATGAAGTGGGGACTTGCCACGTGGTTAGCATTCCTAGCAAAACACGTTGAAAAGGCAATGCATGAGAAGAGAAATAATCATCAATGATGACATTATTAATGAAATCTCTAAGGAATAACTTAGTTTGAGAAAATACTTAATTAAGTGACTAGAGATCAATTAGTATAATGTGGGCAAAAAAATTTAAAAAAAAAGAGTATAACATAAAACATCAAAGCAAAATGTCTAATAACCAAGTCAAATGAACATATATAACTAAACACCTGTAGGAGCAATAACATCCTCTGGAAAATCTTGTGCAATCTCTTCATCTAAGTTATTTAACACCTCAATTTGCTTATTGCCACCATCATCATCTTTGGGTTGAGGCCACCCATTATGACCAAAGAATTTCCATGGACCTATGAGGCTTTGGAGGTAATTACGTAAATAAGAGAAGAGATGAGACTCGAGGTCAACGTTATTGAGAGCAAACCCTAGATCGCGCCAGTTTGAAGGTTTGCCCTTTTCAATCTCTTTAGTATATAACAACTCTAAGAACAAATTCCTCTTAAAACTCTTCAGCGAATGGCAAGCATTATAAAAGCCTATCTGGATGAAGCCAACCCATACTTCGCTTTGAGGTCATAACATTCCTCACATTGGCGATAATCACGTACAACCTTCTCCACCAAAGAGCTCTTATCTACTTCATGGGCGCCTTTTAGGGACTTCATCTTAGTTAACCTTAAACTATTGGTTCTTACTCTCAACAAGCCATTTGTGTTCCTCAAGTAAGGCCTCAAAATTTTTTGAGCAAGTATCATATTTGATTAAGTAGTCGTTCTTCTCTTTCTTGTGAAATTTAGAGGACTCTACGCTCATTGCAAAGTCGATCACAATCTTGCTAAAGCTTTCCTTTCACCTCATTCAAAGCATCATAAGATTGTTGAAGTTTTTCCTTCTTTAAGTGGAACTCCTCTTTCTCCTTGGTAAGGGCCTCATAGGTTTGCTTTAGTTAGTTACAGGCAGAGATAGACATCTCATGTGAACCTTCCCCATTAGACAATCGATAAAGGACATTTTCCCCTATAGTGAAGGTAACACAAATACGTTGAACAAAATGTACAATTGATCGATTAGCATAGAGTAACCAAAAACAAAAAATGAGAATATGTAAAAGGTCCACCAAATCCCTCTCAAATATGTCCATATTTTCAACAAGATCATAAAAATATTAACTTTCATCTTGAGGTAAGATCCATAGATAGATTAATTAATGAGCAACGCCTCTCATGTCAACGAAATATGTCTCCAACAAACCTTGATCGATCACAAGTCTCGAGCAGAAATCTTCAAAGGTCTACCTTGATTGGCCTTAGACCTGACCTCAACATTGACCATCTTTAGTGATGTATCCTAAGAATCCCTAGAAGAACAAGATAAATTGGTAGGACAAGACTAATATGAACTCTCATTTGACAAAAGCGAAAGTTGCGAGGATGGACCTCCATCTCTTACAAGCTTCTTTAAGGAATTGGTGCCAAGCTCTTTTCCCTTACGTTTTCTCCCTATCGCATCATCAAAAAGCGATTTTCTACTAGCCATTCTTGTAAAAGAGAGAGAGAGAGAGAGAGTTAATTGCAAAGATGAAAATAATAAACAAAATTAAAGACGCTCGAAATCACTTTGGAGGGACTCTACAGACGAATAATGAGAAGGGTCTTAGGAAGAGACTTCGTAAAATTTGTCACTAAGAGCCATGGAGAGAAACTGAGAATTGGAGTTAAAAGGAGACTTGTTGAGATCTAAAGAGTCCCTAGGTAAAGAGGAATTATCACTTGAAGAAGAATGCAATGATGGATTGTCACTTGAGGAAGAAGATTCATACTTTATTTCCCATTCTGTATTCAATAAGTTTTGGAGAGTAAGAATCTCAGTAAAAGACATTGTCACCCGAAGTCAAGGTTGCAATCTCTTTTGCATATCTCTCCCTCAGGTTGTCAACATTGATCTTAAGGGGATTTCTTGTCTACCAACACCATGAGCATCCCAAAATTCTTGGGGTATGAACCAATAATGCTCAAATTTTCTAGGTGTCAAAGGAACATTATCTATGAAGAGTTCAACTTGAAGAACTCTTTTAATTATGATAGTCCTAGCACATTCCCAATATTTACTAAATTGAAAGAAGCATTGAAACAAGTTTAGTAAGGGTGGAATACCCTTTGAGAAGGAGAGGACATGAAAAGCCATTAGGTTTTCCCAACCTTTATGATGAAGTTGGAATGGGGCCAAATTATTTCCCTTGAGAAAAAGAGATGCAAAGTTGGGAAGAAGAAATCATAGTCCTAGTCACATGGTGAATTCGTGTGTAGCCTAAAGAACCTTTGGGGATGAAAGTGGGGCATTGTAGATTGTCATGCAAGCCAGCTATTTTAATGATTCAACTCGGAGGAAGCGCCCCACTAGGTTGAGGTATGGGTTAGATGCTGTGCATCCCAAAAATATCACCTGTAAAAGAGGTATAACATGGACAACAGAAGAAATAGAGGTAAGATTCCTAAGTGAGGAAACAACACACTATATACATAGTATATTTTCAGAAATTCGTTTTACCCAAACATTTGCATCCAGAACATTCACATACATTCAGACAATATATGCATATACTTGTGCATTCATAATACGGGACCATGAAATATTTCCATATCCATATAGCAGTGTAGACTCTGCCACCTGACTACTCATAAAAGCGTGTATCTGGCTTGGATACACGATTATCCCATTACCTCGATAACTAGGGCCTTAACAAAGCATTGGTATATCAAAGGCTACGTACCCCGTAGCTAGGTGTCCCTATGTCAAAGTGTTATATACATAGTATTCCACATACAATCATGCATCATCTTTTCCTTTATTCCATTATTTACAAAATTCTCTTGTATATATATACCCATATATACTTTATTTTTTATATCAAAACATTGGTTAATAATAATCATATACCCAGATTATTAATTAACCCAATAATTATTAGTCCATATTTCATGTCAAACCCGACATATAAAAAACAACATATACTCAATTTTGAAAGACACAACCTATGTGTCTGAAGCTGCCATTTCACTCACCCGGTATCCAAAGCTGCGGATCCAGTCAAACACCACTCGTGGGTGGCGGCTTCTGCTGTCAGACACACGGAGCTGTACAGATATAATAGACATCAAGATACAATACGATATAGTATTGTGGTGGTACTGGATGTATGCATGCAATTCAAATGCCAACTAACTCTCGACGGCGTCGAAGACTTATGCCAAAATACCCAAACTCTCATTTCGATCTATACCCAATTGATCAAACACTCATATTGACTATAATTAGCCTCTCAAGCAAGGATCTAACCTCATATCCTACAAACAACTTCAAAATCATCAAGAATCCCAACCTTCAAGTTCGGATTTCTTGACCCACTCGACACAAATCGCTAAATCTTGACACCCAACATCATGTCTATGTGTTTCTAACACCTATCTATCATAATACATCAGTTACAACTCCAGATCTGATGAGAAATCTACCAAAATCTGAAACCCTAGCTCGGTACTATGTGTGTAGACGAAGCTCATGTGTGCGTAGACTACAGATCTGGCGACCTTTCCCTCGCAGCTCAAAGATCAACGTGCACACCACCTAGTGCTATGCAAGTAGATCACCATGATCACCACGGTTTCAAGTCCAAATAACGCCCAATGTGTGCAGACGTTTCCAATGCACACATACGTGCACAGGAACGTTCACGGTCTGGATTAGACATCTAGCTATGCACGTAATACCTCGAAACATTCTCGATCGAAGTTTAACACCTCGAAATCCCGAATTTCCCTAAAGTCTTGATAGAATACCATCAAATTTTGGTCAAAATGAACGTATATTACACTAGCATTCATTAACTTAGAATCACATGAAAATTCGAACTCTAGAGAAATTCGGCCAAAAACACATCTCATGAATCAATGCATGAAAATGAGTTAAAAACCAAGAAAGGATGTTGATCTTACCTCAGAAATTGATTAGGAACGTTAGGGGAGCAATGTGGAAGAATTTCAGATGAGTTGAGAGAGATTTGAGTGAGAAATGGAGAGAAAATGATGAAAAAGTCGGGTTTCAGGCGTTTTAAGAGATGCAGATCAAAACGCAGTGTTTTGACTAATTCAAAGGCAACGTACGTTATGCTTAATGTCAACGTACATTATGGTTATGCACAATATGCGTTATACCCCCATAAAGCACTTTGTGATGCATCGAATAGCCACAGATTTTGAAGAAACATGACTCAACGTACGTCGTTCCATTCCAACGTACGTTGATCATCCTTGCATTCCAGATAACGTATGTTGTGACTATCTAACGTATGTTATGCTACTTTGAATTATTAGAATCTTTTTCTATTCCTTGTCTAAATGAGGAATCTGGCTCATCCTTACTTCCACCTATCCCTACCTCCTCCTCATCATTGTTCATGAGATCCAAATTGATAGCGGATAGGCGGAAGAAACCAAGGAGTGCTTCAAGCTCTCATAACAAGTTTAAAGTTTATCTAACCACTTTTTTTGAGGTTGGTGATGATTTTCAGATTTTAGATTTTTGGAAGCAATACAAGATGACATTTCCTACCGTTTCGAAGGTTGCACTCCAAGTACTAGTCGTTCTCGCCTCTATTGTGGCGGTTGAACAAACTTTTAGTAGTGGAGACAACATTTTAGATTCTAAGAGATCGAGATTGGATCTCGAGGTGTTGAAAATCCAAGTTTGTGTTGATGATTGATCGATGTCACTTCAAAGAACTCAAGACAAACTCCATTCGTCATCATATGAAGGTGAGGAGTTATTTAATGGCACTTCCACAACAAACACTTCCAATTCCAACGACGAGAGTTAGTTTAATTTTTTTCCTTTTTACTTGTATTCTAATTTATCATGTATTATTAATTGTTGTATACTTGTATTGTATAATTAATTTGCAATTTTAATCACAGTATTCCTCCGCTACAAGTGAGGGCATCTAATAAAATTCAATCAGTTTTTCTTTTTATTTTTTTAAAAATTATGTGATGCAATTACTAGTAGCATAGTTAATTTATTTGCAAATTATTAAAAAAATTACAATACAATGTATTATTTGTATTATAGTTAATTATTGAATATAACAAAATTTACAAACTGGAAAAAAAAATTGACGGGATAAGACAATGGATTAAAAATAAAATTTTTGAAAAAAAAAGAGGAAACATAACTGGAACTGACCGGCGGTTGAACTGATCAAAACTAGAATCGAAACTGAACCGAACCAGAATGAGATCAAACCGTGAGAACCACTATTTGGTTCCGATTCACTCATTCTAAAAACCGGAACTGTCGGTTCTCGAACTGGCATCATCCCTAAGTTCACATATTGTATATGATTTATTGTGATTTTTTTCCAACTCCAGTTCTATGCATCGAATGAACTGAATGTTTTATGTTATTTATTGTTACACTTGCACCTTCCCCCTCATTTCTTTTTATGAAGAAAATGTATTTCTTTTTTTATCAAATAATATCCCGAATCCTCTAATAGTAATAATAATACTCCCTCTATCTCATAAATATAAAAAAAATTTATTTTTTACACAAATTAATGATTATTAATTGAATTAGTTAGGAGCATTAATTTTTTAAATTTTATAATATACTCTCTATAATTATCTACTAATTTCAAAATTTTCATGTACTATTTAATAAATAAAAGTATTTTAGTACAATATCATATAAATACTAATTTACATAAAGAACACGTCTATTTTTTAAAACGGATGAAAAAAAAAAGAAAACTCATCGATTTTGGGACGGAAAAAGTAATATATTAACAAAAAATATGAAGTTTTTTCTTTGAAGAAACTAGAAAAGAAAAAAGAAAGAGATAAATACATGAAAGCGAGCGGCTCGATTGAATACTTTTCATAAACCCATCTCGAAAAGTTGCCAACTGGCTCATCAACCGACAAGTGGCACATCTTCTGTAGTTGTTTCTCCTTGACGTGGCGACCATTGGCCCCCTTTACTCCTAAATAAATACCCTTTCTGCTTCTACCTTCTCTTGGTCGCTCATATCATTCATTCTCTCTCTCTCTCTCTCTCAAAACGCACACAGACAAACAATTCCCTCAGTTCCCATCACTCCCTCACTTTGTCTTTCAACTTCCTTTCTTCCACCCACTACTCTTTTCTTTTCCATAACTTTATCACAATCTTCAGAGTGAAAGAAAAGTGAATAAAAATGCCAATCTTTAGTGGTTCAGAAGCTGCCAATGGCGACTCACTGGACGGTCAAGATCAGTCCAAACGCAGCCCCTCTCGAGATCCCCGTGACCAACCATCTTTAATGTTGTCTTCTTCCTACCCAATTACTCTCAAGGTATCCTATTATTTTCACTTTTTTTCTTCTTTTCTCCTTGGGTTTTCACTTTTATTATTTGAGTCAAAATCTTGGACCAGTCGGTTTTGACTCTGGTTTGAACATTTTTTCATGCAGTTCATGGACGTGTGTTATAAAGTGAAGATCGAAAACCATACCAAAAGCACTAACCTAAGCCGGATTTTCCGTCACCGGTCAAAAAACCCAGATGATCAAAGATCGACGGCTGCGATCCAAGAACGAACAATACTGAATGGGATAACTGGGATGGTCTCACCAGGCGAAATCCTGGCCATTCTGGGGCCATCAGGGAGTGGTAAATCGACGCTCCTAAATGCTCTATCAGGAAGGCTTCCACAAAACCATGGTGGTAATTTCTCAGGAACAATTCTTGCCAACAACAAAAAGTTCTGTAAACAAATAATGAGACGAACTGGTATGGTCACCCAAGACGACATTCTTTATCCTCACCTAACTGTTCGAGAAACCCTAGTTTTCTGTTCTCTTCTCCGGTTACCCAAAACATTGTCCAAAACAGACAAGATCTTAATGGCGGAGAATGTTATGTCTGAACTAGGACTAACAAAATGCCAGAACACGATCATCGGAAACAGTTTCATACGAGGGATTTCGGGTGGCGAGAGAAAACGAGTGAGCATAGCTCACGAGATGTTGTTAAACCCTAGTTTGCTGATTTTAGACGAGCCAACGTCGGGTTTGGACTCGACGGCCGCGTTTCGGTTGGTTTCGACGTTGGGTTCGCTGGCTCAGAAAGGGAAGACGGTGGTTACTTCCATGCATCAACCGTCCAGTCGGCTTTACCAAATGTTTGACTCGGTTTTGGTTTTGAGCGAAGGAAGGTGTTTGTATTTCGGGAAAGGAAGTGAAGCAATGGGTTATTTCGAGTCGGTTGGGTTTTGGCCGTCCTTTCCCATGAATCCGGCTGATTTTCTGCTTGATCTCGCTAATGGTACGTATGCTTTTTTGATTGCTGATTTTGTTTGTTTCTTCTTTTGATCTTCTTTTTCATTTTGGTCGGTTCGATTATTGACTGGATATCATCATGCTGGGATTTAACGCTTTGGCTCGTTAACTTCTTTAGAGTACTTCTTAACCATAACCATTAAACTAGAACCATTTAGCCACTTGAGCCTAACTCAAGCGGTAGTATGCATGCATTATTCACCTCAGGTCTCATGTTCAATCCTTTATAACATAAAAAAGAACCATTTAATTTAAGATTCTAGCTTCACTCGTCTACATATCGAATTGAACACATATAACTCTTATTAATCTGAATGTCAAACCACTTGTTAGTGGCTTGACCCAATTACACAATACAAATGAACTCTTATTTACCGAAGACCGAATTACTGACTAGTGGCTTGACTCAGTTACACATTATGCACAAACAAATATTCATAGTTATAGAAAACAAAGCTGAAGTGGTTGAGTTTGTAGAGTCAAGAAAATATCACTGTAGATTTGGCAGTGAGGTGGTCCGGGAATGATTATAAGGACAACATCATGTGGCATGCACATTATGTACATGCACTACTTCTCCATACCATTGTACCCTATCATAATATGTGTCAATCTCTGATCATGAACAACTATCTATACTGACTCGCCATCTTAACCTCTGATCTACAATAACTGAGAATGAATTTGGGGCCATGCCAAGCTTGTAAAAGTATCGTCACTCACTAGGAGTTGTGTCCCACTGAAGGCTACATTAATTATTTCCTGACTTTTCTTTTACTGCATTATTATTAGCTGTGTATAAAGTGGATGTAAATATGCACTATTAGGTGTGTATAAAGTGGTGTAAATGTGTACGTGTTGTAGATTACGACTAGGCAAATTCCTGATCTGAAATAATTGCTTTATTGTAACACTTTTTTTTTTTCCTGACAAGTTGTTTTTTTAAAGTAGTACATTTTTTTTTCTAAACTATTTCGATACCCTTTCAATTTTAATGATCTTCGAGCTTTAGAACCTTTAACTCCTGGAGGCAGACCTAGTTGCCACTGGATCAGACCACTTTGCTCAACAAGTCATTTTTATTTGTTTTTTTTTTGTCGAAAATTAAACTCTTGCTAATACTGAAGTTTATTTCGGTACTAAATGAGTTACAAATTTATTAGTTAATTTTATTATAATTATCATTGTATGGTTTTCAAATTTTTTAATATTTTTAATAGCGAAAAAGAATTAAAAAATTAACGTCTCTGAAAATTTTAATAAATGTTGGTTGGGTGGAAGGGGCGTGGTTAATTAGTGCTCCTTGGTGCTGATCATAATGAGTTAATGTTTCTTAATAGTATTGTATCTGGTTAATGACATGGAAAGGCAACGACTTTTTGGTTAAGGGACCTGATATAGATTTACTAGTAGTATGCATAGCGATTTTGATTTTGTAGTTAATTATTTCTTAAATTGCAATTAATTACGAGATAAACATAAACGTTTGACTTAATAACAAAAAAAAGTAATAAAAGTGAACAAAAAATTGAAAGCATAATTTATTAGGAAAATGTACAAATTCTTTATTATATAAATGTAAAACAAAAAGTTGGTTTTATTCTGGACATTTAAAGGCTAATTTAATTTTTTATTTTAGTCCTTTTTATTTATTTTTTTCATTTGCTCTCTCTCTTGGATTTGTTTAAACTCATTTCTATTCCAACAAAATAAAACGTTGTATACATTTAATGAATCTAATAAATTTAAGTTAAAATTTTATTTGTACATTTATAGATTAAAACAGAGTTTTTTTGTAAAAAAATATTTTTAAAATAAACAACATTAAGCAATGTTGTAAAATTAAATTTACAAATCATAATTATAGGCAGTGCCAACCTCCTACATTTCTCTTTTCAAACTATTTATTAGAAAGTTTTTGATGCGACATTTTTCATGAGCAACGGAATATGCTAGTCATAACAACATTAAGTTTTGACAAAAAAGAGACGAAAATGTAAACTACTCACACCATCCCAAGACTATAGTTCTGATCAGATTTTTCATTAAAATTTATTTTTTTAAATAATTTAATTATGCTAACAAAATAATATTATATAATATAATATGATATAATTATTGTAAGATGTTATTTTTTTTGTTCAACAGTACTTTTTTTTTCAAGTGTCCTCTACATATGATATTTATAAAATTGGTAAGGGATATTAAAGATTAATTAGATTTTCAATCTTTTTTTTTTGTTTCCAAGGATTTTTCAATCTTTGTGGGTTGGAAATAGAGAGGTTGTAATTTAATAAAATCTCCTTGAGAATATAAAAGCTTTTAAACTTTTACCAATGGGGAACCTTAGTGGACAATGGGACCCCAAAAACAATTTTATTAACAAACTTATTGTATTGAACCGTTCTATTCTCTAATCATGTCTTTTTTTTT
>CAODLS010273343.1:0-10510 GCA_948243855.1 Flueggea neowawraea | reverse complement strand
TGGGAACATATCCATTCATTCCCTCAAGAAATACCAATTTCTTGTTTTTACATCCGGGTTCTTCATTTGGTGCAGGTTCTTCTTCTTCCATATAGTCTTTATCCTCATAATCTTTCCATACTCTTGACTTCTTTCTGCTATTTTTGTCCAAATTTGATTGTCTATAGCTTATATCATCCACATAGAAATCTGTAAGTCTCCCATTTGAAACCTTCCATAAACCATGTGTTGGCCTACTTTTCTCCTCCCCCTGTATTCCACAATAACTTCGTTCCTCATTGACATCATTATCTTCGATAAATCCCATATCCATTACACGGCTCTTACGAATTCGCTTGCTTTTAAGAACTACCTCATAGTTGCTTGCATCATTGACATAAACATTTTCCCCATTTGTAATCTCTCCAGACTGAGGAGGATCAAAATAATGATCTGATTTTGAGATGGAGAACCCGTTACTGAAGGCATAGTCTATCGTGGACTTGGAGTGAATTTTATGAGTTATGCCACCAAGCTTGAGTTTAACCTTTTTCAACCTGCTCTCACTTCCAAATCCATCAGAACCAGCCGTTCTCGCTATGAAATAGCAATCTTCCTTTCCATTTTCAAAACCTAAAGACTGTGAGCGAGGTGGCAGAAAAGTGTATTTTTGTGAACATTTCATTACTGAACAAGGCCTGCCAGGTATAGCACTCCGACTCTTTTTCACAGTGAAGCCAACACAGCGAACACGAGGCCCATCAAAGGTTTCCATTTTTTGCACAAAACTCCCACCCAGCAAAGGTGAATAACTAAAACCTTTCAACAACAGACCTGAGAATTGAACAAGTAAGAAAAGTTCAACCTTTCACTCATTCATGCCACCAGAACCAAAAAGTTCGAAACTTGGTTAGAGATTGACTCCATCTGTAAGGCATTACCTCCTTTCTATGCGGGCTAATTTTTTTACAAGATTATAAAAATTTATGCACCCATCTCAAAAATTCAGTTATAATAACAGGACAAAAAAATAGAAAATTCTCAAAGAATAAACCCAAACTTCAAAAGCTCAAAGAATAGCCACTGTCTGGGAAAATAAATGAATATAAAGTAGAAAGTGGCAACCCAGAAATCAAAGCTACTTCAAAAAAACAAGTACAAAAAGTTACTGCATTTACCGCAAACGCAAGCACCTTTCTAAACGCAACAGGTTCTAATCAAGGAGAAACAAAATAGCAATCCTCTACATTGCAGAGAAGTGAAAAAGAAACCCTAGACGGTTAACAGAAAATGGGTGCTTCGGGTGAAAGTGAGGTCTTGAGGAGAGAAAGAGAGTGAGTGTTACGCGCGATGAAGAAGGTAGTGTTTCTGTTTGTGGTTCTGGGAAATTGGGGATGGTTAAGTTTAGTGTGATATGAAGGAGGCTTTAGTAGGAGACGACGAGTTATGCTTTTGGAAGTGATTTTGGGTGCAAGACACAGTCTTTATCTGCTCCATTTCCCTCTTTTCCATCTTCATTCTTTTGAGCTTCTCTAATCTCTATTTTGTAAATTGTAATTGCGAGCGCATGCTTTCTTCACTCTCCACGTCAATGGCCGAAACCGACGGAGACAGGCCCAAAACCTGATACACAGTGGCAGATAAAGGCCCATTTGGCTTGGTTAAATAAATGTTTTTTTTAATGAGCAAATTACAGAAATTATTCATTGGTCATAATCTTCTCTTATACTTGAAGCATTGTATCCCAGAATTAGACATAGAATCAGATATTCGTAAGAAAATATGAGCTACATAATTTATTCATCTCAATACATAATTAAAAAATACACTCAATTTATTTCAAAATCTATTTAGATTCTTCAATTACGCCTTCAAACTAAGTTAGTAGAAACTGACTAGAATTAACTGTTTTACAACTAATAAAATAATAAATTAAAATTTTTAAGGCAAATAATTTGTATATAGCAATTAAAAAATGAGAACCATTTTTAAATATCAAAAGACAGCTTAACTGCAACAAAGCAAAAGGTAACAAAAATATAAAATCTTCATCTCTTTTTGCACCCATTATATAATAAGGAAAAGCAAATATATATATATATATATAAAATAAAAATATCAAATTATAAAAACTAAGGCTTGTTTGATGATTAATGCGTTAGTGAGGGATTTTTAATAATACTGAAAATTGACTGCTAAAAATTAAATATTAAATTTTAAGTGTTAAATATTAAAAGTGTTGAATGTCTTTTGTCATTGTTGTTTGGTTATAAATAAGAATTAAGTATTTAATATAATCTATCCTCTTGACAATCACAATTGGTGGTTAATTAAACTTTGCACATGACTATATACCTCCAAAATAAATTAAGGCATTTTTAGTATAACTTAACATTTTTTTAAAGATATAACCTTAATTTTTTTATAATAAGGATAAAATTAACCAATGTAATTACAATGGTTCATAAAACAACCAAATCTCATTAATTTAAGGTGCTAAAATGATATGCAGGGAAACTTTTTTATTTTAGCATTTACAAGATTAAAATAATTAATTTGACATTTTAAGAGAATTAATGGAATACGTTAAAAAAAAAAATGAGACGTAGGAAAACTCATCTACTCAATAATATCAAACACACTTAAAGTACTTAAATGCTTAATTTTTTAAATTAAGTGCTTAATTATGCTTAATCTATACATAATATTAAAATGATATACATTCATCTCCATTTTGTCATATGGCATCACTATGTTATTTTCACATTTTAGTTTTTTCTTTCACTGATGTGTTTTATTTTTACTGCCATACGCAATTTACTGCTGTTTTTTTCATTCTAGTCCTCCACCAACCCTCTAACCCACTTTTTAAAAAACATTCAGTTTTCGATTTTTTTTTTTGGAAATTCAAAAGTCAGTCTATTTCAATTGTTGCAGATTTGATCTTCAACTGTTCTTGTGCATTTGCTCTGGACTGTTTCACAACCTTTACACATCTAATCGGTTAAGTTTCTTTTTTATTTTGCTTAGCCACCTCCCATCTTCTCATCTATCAATTAAGTTAGATTGATCATATATTGTGACAAATTGACTTGGACTCTCTCTTTCCAATAGGTTGCTGAGCAATTGCAAGAAAATTACACTGCTGGGACGGGAATAACTTTTTTCGGATTTATCCACTTGCTATAGGTAATCCAAGTTTTGTTGTGTGTCTTCAACCTAGTTTTTGGTGTGTTTTAAATATGTTTGAGTTTTAAATTTGTATTCTAATACTTGATGGTTACATGTATTTGTTCTTCGTTCTTTGACAGGGCCTCTCTGTTTCCACTTAGTCTTTTAACTAAGTTAACCAAAATGCGATGCATGAATCTGGCTCTTCCATCACAGAACAAGCAACCTGACATGATTGAACAATCTTCAGTAATCAATGAACCAGCAAACAATCACCATTCTCTTTGTTGTTTTTTGTATGCCATATGTTTGATTAAATGTCCCAACATGATGTGTTGCATTTGTTGTCTTTTTTTTTTTACTTCACTGTGGCTTGTGTTGCTCCCATTTCCCATCTGCATTTTGTTTTCCTGAGTGTTTTCCCGCCTGCAGTTTGATTGTTGGAGTTTGTATTGGAATTTGTTGTCTATTTGTTCTTCTTCAGAGTATAAATTTGTTTTATCTAAGAAAAAAAAATCAAAGTATAGCTAACATTGTTGCATTTTTTATGCCATATGTTCCATTAAATGTCTCAGTTGGAGTTGTTCTTTCTAACTTCCCGTTTAATTTTTTATCTATTCAGGTGTTGAATATTATATAAGTGAATCAAAACCTGATTCAATGTCTGTCTTTGCAATTTAAAGTTATGCTCTTTTTCTTTATTCCTTTGACCTGATATGTTAATTTTGTATGTAGGATTTAGACTTCATCAGAATGCTGAAGAGGTAATTTTTCTTAATCCTTTTGTTTTGGTGTCTTTAAAATTGCTATCTATGAAGTCCTTTAATTGCTTGTGCATGTGGGTTAATTTCACTTACGGTCACTCTAAATTGAAGAAGATTTCACCATGGTCACTAAGCTCAGGTTTGTTGCAACAAGGTCATCAAGCATTGAGTTTTATTTTAGGAAGGTCACTGTGGCCAGTTTCTAGAAATCCTCTGGCCAAAAAGACCCGAAAACCAACCATTTAAGTTGTTAGAGTTGTTCTCTGCTGCTGCGTTTTGTACATTTAAATTGTTCTCTACTCATGCTACTTAATGAACCATGATTTTGATAATCTGTGATTTATTTTTGTGGCCTATAACACATCATGCATTGTTTGTTCATTTTGTAAGGATTTTCACACATAAACCATGTTATTGTAATTGACAATTTTCTAGTTTAATGATTCTTAAAATATGCAGACCTATTTGGAGATTTTACAGATGTTTTTTTTACGAATATATTTTGCAGATCTCATTTGTTCAATGTATCATTTAGTTCCTCTAGCAACTCTTTTATCACTTGAATCATTTTAGCAATTATTGTTAACTGACAAAAATTGAAACCAAAGATTCTTTTCTGAAGTTAAAACCTTCACCAATGGTTTTATACCCAGCAAACAATTTGGCATAGAAACTATATTTCACCAGAAAACTACCTTCAATAAAACATGCATATTATGGTGCTTACACCTGCAACATAATAGTAAACCAGTGAAGCATTATAACAACACACCATCTTGCAAAATTTTGAAGCCTTCAAAAACACCGATGCTCAAATTACAGTAATTTTAACGGAAAGAAGATTGCATAATTAAATTGCACAAAAAACTTCAGCGATATAAACTCAAATAACCTAAAATCAATGGACGTCAACAGACTTCAATCTCAGTTTTTGATTGTCATCAGAACTCATCAGATTGGTCTCTTATGGGCCAATTCTTTTCAGAAATTTAAAACAAGTAAAAACGATGATGAGAGTGAAAATTTAGGGATTCTTTTTGTTGCTTGATTTTAAGATAGATCGATAGATCTGTGCAAGGAAAAAAATTTGAAATAATAATAAATAGAAAAAGAAAAACTAAATATGAGTTGGTTTTGTCTTCGATGATCGATATGCGATTAGATTTACTAGTCAAGGTTTCTATGCTCATCAGATCGAGCTTTCAGTGGTAATAACATTACTTAAAATCAAAGGACTTCAAGTAACAACAAACTTCTTTTTTATTTGAAGAATTCTGAAGCACTTTAGGGCTTCTCTCCAACTCGTCTATTGTTGTAACAAATCATCGCTTCCTTCTATGACAGACAAAAGGGGAGAGAGAGAAAGAGAGAGAGCTATCTAAAGAGAGAGGATGATTTTGGGTAAGTTTCGAATGGAGAGTGCATGACGGAGAGAACCACACAGAGAGAACGAAGGAAATCGGGAAGATGGAGAAGTCGAGTGAGAGAGGACATCGATACAGAGAGAATAAATGATTGAAGTCGCAAATGGGTCTGCTTTGGGTTAACAATTCTTTTAATTTTTGGGTCGGGTTAGGTCTGGTTTCAGGTCTCAGTCGGTTTTTGGTTTGGGTTTTGTGTTGGATTTCCACGTCAACATCTACGTGACGATATTAATGTGATGTGGCATGTCCAAACATCTTTCCGGCTTGGTGATTTCCAGAAACCAACTAAGTAACCTTTCTAGAATGAAACTCAATATTTGATGACCTTACTGCAACAAACATGAGTTATCTTTTTCAATTTAGGATGGTTGTCTATAAAACTAACCTTGTGCATGTTTATTGCAATTGTCCGACAACAATTTCTAAAGAAAGTTACTATGTTTGATATAATTTTGCAAAGTCACTGCTAATAATTATGTTATCTATATATCTATGTATATAAAGTGTTGTTCATCGACTCCACATTGTGTTTGATATAATTTATTGTGTTCTTGTAGTTTCATAGGCGATGAACTACGGTCTATTTGTACATATGTCATTTACTTACTTTTAAAGGTGACGATTAGTTTTAAACTAGTTTGATAGTTACAAAAACGACAATACATTAAAAAGTGGTTATGTTGCGCATGCACTTTTTAATGTGTTGATACTTTTATAACCGTTAGATTAATTTTAAAACAACATACACCGTTGAAAAGAGATAAAAAATATTAATTTAAAAGGACAATAGCCTACTCTATTTGGTAGTCTATGTGAATTTAGCTTTCCTGTCAAGTACCACCTTCAACTTGGAAAACAACTAGATCTCTTTGATTTTGACGTAGCCACATAGGTACTCTTTCTATTTGATCTAAGGTATTATAGCATAAAAGTTGTCTCCACTCTAGATTTCTATTGGGAAATTTTTAGGTCGAAGGATTTTGATTAAGTTAATCTTTAATGCCAGTTTATCAAGAATATTTAACTTTTGATTAAAATATGAAAATTGTTATCGCATTAGAGTTTCTGTATTGATTCAATTTACTAAGTTGATTCAATTCAATTTTATGGTCTTCTACACATCAACTAACATGTGGATTTTTAATAGCCACCGATAGATGGATAACATATTTGTGTTTGTAACTGATGTCAACCCTACCAAGGAAACGTAGAAGATTAAAGGCAGAGTAACAAGGTTTTCACTATGCTCGGTTACAACAATTCCACTCTGTTGGAAGCATAGAGCTTGTGTTATTAGATGAGAAGGTAATACAAAATTTCAATGAATTTTTCAAAATCAGATTTGATATTGAATAAATATTAATAGATATCATATTTGTTTTAGGATGGAAGGATTCAAGCTAGCATCAAGCAAGGCTTGGTTCGTAGATTTGATAAAACTATTACAGAGGGTAGCGTTTATTTGATTTCTAATTTCGTGGTTTGTCAGAATGGTGGAAAAATGAGGTGCACTAATAATAAGTACAAAATAAATTTTGCGCATTCTATTTTGATAAGAGAAGCAGAAGATACATCCATAGACTTGCACGGAATTCGGTTGAAACCGTTTGAGGACATATTGTTACCATCCATTGATGAATCATATTTAGTTTGTAATTAATCTATTATATATATTTAATGTGTTTTCCACCCCTTATTAAAAGTCTTTTAATAATTTTTCAACATATGTCATTGGAATGCTCACTGAGATTGGAAGTGTTGAGACAACTAGAAACAATGGAAAAGAAGGGAAAAGAGTTACTATAGAACTTACTCACTTAAAGTAAGTCAAACTACATATATTCTTTGTTATACTACATATAAAACTTTTGTGATTATTAAGCCATTAACTGTGATAATACTTTGACATTTCTTTATACACTGAAAAACACTTTGAGCTGCATTCTATGGGATGACTATGCAAATCAGATTGTTGCATTCTCTAACAATGAAAATAACACTGCTATTGTCGTTCTTATCCAGTTTGCAAAAATCACAAAATTCACTGCTAATTGGCCTATTATTTCACATGAAATTGGTCACAGCCCAAAGTTAATTAAGCTCTTATTTGTAAGTGCAATCACTGTGTCAAATTCAAAGTATACTTCAAGAATGTTCATCAATCAAGATATTCTTGAAGTCATTGAATTTAAGAAGTGGTAATCAATGTGTTTGTTTGTATTTTTTCCATATATTTTTAATGTGCTCATATCATAATCTTATTTTTTATGTTTAACTTTTACTAGTTTCTCAATTGAAAATAACCATTTCCCTAGAGTTACTCGTTTGTCTTGCTCTGGATCAAACTCTCTTGCTGAATATTTACTTGAAAAATGTGAAAGAAAATATCTTGAAGAAATTAGAGATGTCGGAAAGGTAAACCAATACTTATTTCACAAACTCCCCAATCTACAATTTGTTGTGTTAAATTTACAAATTGTAATTTTATTGTATATCAATGAATAAAATCTTTAATTTTATTATGATGGAGTGCATATGTGCGGTTTTAGCAATTGTTGTGAGTATAAAAAAACAATATGGTTGGTTTTACAATACTTGTCAACACCACAACAAAAATGTGCAGAGTGAAGATGGCATATTTTGGTGTGATAATTGCTGCAATACTGTCAAGTTCTTGGTCCTAAGGTACAATTCAATAGGCATTGACTGTATTTCTTTTTCACGACCATCTTTATATTTTAAAGTTCATATTTGCAATTTTTTTCTTAGGTTTAAGGTAAGAGTGAGACTGTGAGAGTCATGGAGATCAAGGTTACAGAGTTTAAGTTGAAGCAAGATTATTTAACATATACAGACATTAAATTAACTGAAGATCAAGATATACTTAAGAAGTTCAAGAGGCTACATGACGACAGTCAGGTGAATTTATTTCGTTTACTTGCATTCAACAAATGAATTGTTGACATCTTTGTTAGTGTTTTTGCTAACAAAAACTATATTTCAATACTTATACAGGATTCTGTGGAGCAATTTAGTGAATATACTGCTCAAAATTTTAGTACTCCTTCAAATCTGAAGACTCCAATCAATGTTGATAAAGAAAAATCAGAATCTAATGAAGCAACACGTGCACAAATGTCCACAACAAAAAATGTTAAAAGGATTAAAACTGAAAAGCTTGATTATATTGAAGCTCCAAACGATGCTTCGCTACGAGTTAGGCACAAAACATTAGTTTTCTTTTATGTTTTGTTGCAGTTAGGATGGGGAGCTTGCTTAGCTTCGGCTTATGCATCAAACATACAGATACTTTTTATGTTATATTATACTGTGATTTTTCAGCTTGGTTAATTTTTTGTTGATTTTGCTGTTGACAATCAAATTTTGAAACTTTTAGTTCTTTTATATGAGATTAAGATTAATGAATTGTTTTACCTGTGTGGATCGTCCAAGCGACTCGATTTTGGAAAAACATTGAAATGTTCTGGGTGCACGGAAAACAATTTTTGTTGATGCAAGTGTTGATTATTTTTGCGATATAAGGTGGGATAGTGTTAATTGGATGCTCTGAGAAAGTGTTGATCTTGGATGCTCATGCTGGATTCTGTCATCAAGAATTTGGAGGTTGGTTGCTTGTGTGAATTCATCGATGAATTGCCATAATGTAGACAATCTTTAATTCGTCACATGGTTTCTAAAAAAAACCAGTACAGGCTTTTTTAGGCATAATCGGGAGTTAAATTTATCCTTATGGTTTTATTTTCTACTTCACCCGTAACACTTCCAACTTCTTGAGACAAAGAGGAAAAGAAAACATCAAGAATTACATACTAGATTCCTTTATGATAAAGCACAAAAATCATGAAGCCAAAAGCAATTAGAATGACCTCAAAATAAGAGTTAACCACTTCTTAAAAAAAGATGAAGAATTCTAAGAAATAAATAAATAGGTAGTACTAAAGAAATAAATAAATAAATAAATAAGAATTCTTGTAATTTTATTTCATTGAATGATCATTTTTTTTTATCTTATAGAAATCCTGTTGCGACCATATTGAAAAGCATAGTCCGTCTTTCAGTTGAAGTTGTCCCAGTTGAAGCATATTAAAAGGAAGAAGAAATGGTCTCCAGGCAACGTGAATTTTGTGTTGGAATTATTTTTTATGTTCATCCCAATGTCGGTGAAATGTATTACTTGAGGTTATTGTTGAATTCGGTGAAAGGTTCAACATGTTATGATGATGTCAAAACGGCGAATAACACTTGGTATCCAACTTTTAAGGATGTTTGCTACGCATTGGGGTTGTTAGATGAAGATAAGGAGTATGTTTATGAAATTATTGAAACATCATTCTAGGGTTCTAGTAATCACTTGCTTAGTCTATTTGCATCACTCTTATTCACAAATTGTCTTTCAAAGCCAGAATATATTTGAGATCAAACATGGCCTATTCTCACTGAAGATATTCTCCACATGCAACAAAATATACTTCAAATTGGAGGTAGATTTTATATTAAACTTTTTGAAAAAAATTATTATTATGCATTATTACATTATTTGTTTGATTTCTTTATATATTGATTGTTATTAATGAGTATATTTTTAATTTAAAAATATATTATTATAATGATGCATGTTCAACTACATCTTATTTGAAACATGGAATAAATTTTCATATATTCGTATATACATAATTATGCAGATAACAATATCCATTTAAGATATTTACGCTTACTTGAACCAAGCTTAGCTAAGAATTTCCTTTGATTATAACTTACAAGAAAAATCTTTTTGATTATTTCTTCACATTTACAGAATGACAAACTGAATTCCTATACACGCGACACCATTCAGGTGTCTTGTTTCTCTATGTAAAGCTCATCCGAATAGCAAAACAAACGGGAGCCAAAATTATACTACAAATGTAACAAAAGAAATGAAGCAGAGAGTGCATCACTTGATCATCAAATCTTGTGTAGCGCTGCAATTGCAAGGCAATTGCTAGCCATGTTGCTGAGTTTCTCGTTATGGCTAGCCAAAGGATTGACTCCAGAAAACCCATCACTGCATGTGGAATAATCAGTCACAGCCGCACTGAGCATGGTCTGGAGGGTGCCAATGTCATTGTCCGCAATGGAGTCACATGCAGCTTCCAGATTGTCCAAAGCGTC
>CAODLS010273310.1:0-15186 GCA_948243855.1 Flueggea neowawraea | reverse complement strand
TTCCATCTTATACAAAATACTTTTGTATATATATACCAATATATACTTTAGCTTTTCCAGTGCAAAAACGTTGGTTATTAATAATCACATAATCTCGATTATTAATTAACCAAAAATTATTAGTCCAATTTCAAATTATAACCCGACATATCAAAAACAACATATTAGGTTTGAAGGCATAACCTATGTGTCTGAAACTGCCATCCACTCACCTGAACACCGAGCTAATAATCCAGTAAAGGTCCACCAGTGAAGGACTGCTCGCATCAAGAGCTGAACAGAACTGAGTGCAAAGACAAAGACAACATAGTCAAATACGGTACTGTGGTCTTACTGAATATGAATGCAATGCAATGCAGACTCAGACTCCCGAAGTCACTGAAATTATATCTCGAGAGTAAATCCATCACCCTTGACCCAAAATATAGAATCTACGTAAAATTATAGTTTGGTCTCTGACCAGTGTAAAATTACATTTTAGTCCCCGAGACTTGACAAATTACAAAACAGTCCTAAATGAATGTTGAGATTATCAATTAGACATCCATAAGTTAGAATCCTGAAATTACTCTCCGAACTCCCAAAAATCGCAAATTAGCCTAATTTCTTAAAATTACAAATATGTTTCCAAGTTCTCCAAAATTACAAATTTGGAATTTGACTTCTCAAATTTATAAATCTATACTGCTAATTTTCAAAAATTACAGATCTAGATCAAAAGTCTCCAAAATTACAAATCTAAAGTAAACTTTCCAAAAATTTACAAAACTAATTAAGCCATAAGTTTATTCTCAAAACTATAAAACTCTTGATTCGATCAATAAATATCGAAACCAATCATATATCCTGACTCTAATCGATCCCCTGAACATGAATCGAACCTCAGATTCCACAAATAAACTCCAAATCGTCCTAAAAATCATCAAACCAAACCTAACTCTAGGTCCACCAAAAACTCATAAAATCAATCGATTCAAAACTTGAATCGTGTTCATCTAAGTCCTATCTAACATAATCTAGCATCATCTAACATCCATTCATCAAGAATCATCCAAAAATTAAAATCCATTTCAAATTCGGCCAAATGGCATTTTCATGAATCAATGCATGAAAATGAGTTAGAAATGAAGAAATGATGTTGATCTTACCTCATATGATGTTAAGGAACGATGGGTAACCAAGGAGAGAGTGATTCAGACCGGTTTGAGAGAGATTTGGGTGAGAAATGAGAGAAAATGACGAATGGGTCGAGGTTTTGGGGGGGTTTTATGGACGAGCTGATCAAAATGCACCGTTTCAGTGAAATAACAAAGCAACATACGTCATTCTCATGCTTAACGTACGTTATGGTCGTCCACAACGTGCGTCATAAACCATCAACGTATGTTGTGATGTATCCAGTAGCCACGGATCTGGAACAAACACAATACAATGTACGTTGTTCATGCCAACGTACGTTGATCATCCTTGCACCCCAGATAACGTACGTCGTGACTACCCAACGTACGTTATGCTCCTTTTCCAGATAACGTAAGTCTTGCTTGTCCCGACAACGTGCATTGTTCACTACTCTAGCCACATACCCGACATTTCATGCTTCCAAACATGTTCTTAAGTTCCAATCATAAATCCCCTCACTCCCGGGACTTAATGACACCCAAACTTTTATGGATAACACCCTCAAACATTCTCAAAATATTTCAAGCACCCAAACATCACTTCAACCATTCGAAGTTCAAATTGGGATCGAATTAAAATCATTCAAAGTTGAATGACGTTCCACTAAAAGATTTGTCGGAATTTGGTCAGAACGCTACAGTGAATTGATCGAAACAGACAGGTATTACAATATTTATGGTAAAATTATTCTATTATGATAAATTAAAATTATTTAAATTCAATTCTCTTATACTGCATCTTTACTCCGTGACTGCACATAACCAATAAATTTATAGTTTATTTGGAGTTCTTTTGAGCATTAAAATTTTAATATTTAAAAATTTAGTAATAATATACATTTTAAAAATATAATTCTACTTATTTTGAGGGCTTCTCCAATGGCGGTGGATGCGGCCTTCTGCATGGAGTGGTCTGCACTTTGCAGCTGTCTCTTTTTTTTTCAATCTTTTATTTTTTATTTTTTTGTTTAAATATAAAAAAATACCTTTTTTTCTTATTCTCTTTTTTCATCTATAAATACTTTATCTTCACTTCATTTCTCTTTTAAATACAATTTTAATTATATTTTTCTCTCTTCTTTTATCAAAAACACACAATCTCAAATTTTTTAATATTTACTCACTTGACACTAATTTATAGAAAATATTATTTTCATAAATTTTGCATAAATAATTTATCTAAAATGATTTAAAATAAAATTTCAAAAATATAATTTATTTTACATAAAAATATAAAATTAATATTTAAAATAAATATATTTATTGTGAATTGTGTATTATGAATAAATTAAATAAAGAATAAAATAATTGTGAATCTCATAATAAAATATAAAAAAAAATATAATAATAAAAATAAAAAATTAATGTGGTATGAGAATAATATTCAAAATAATATAACGATAGTATGATATAATAAAACTGCATGTATAAAATATAGTTTGATTATTGTACATGCAATGGAGGGTCGTTTCTGATTTTGACGTAATTCCATGCTCCCAGCTAAACATGGCCTAAATGCTCCATAGAGATGAATGCCGAAACGCAACAGTGCGATGAACAGTGCAGAAACACTGCTAACTGTAAGTTCACTCACAAAAAAGTCGTGCAATGGCACTTAAAAGAGAGAAGAACAAGAACAACTTCTTCTTCTTCTTGTAACAGCTTATGATACGACTGTCACCATCTTCGCCCTCCCTCTCTAGCTAATAGTAGGGCCCCACCTAAATCATCATTTTCCCGATACCTGGGACCCACCTTCTGATGAGATGAGATGAGATGAGATGAGATGTTTTTTTAAAAAACAAAGAAAAATAATGGGGCAAGGAAAAAATCGAGAGATGATGGGGTGATGTGGGGATAGGATCAATGGGACCCGCACAGCAGCGATCAACACCTGCCACTGTCCCTTCCTGTACTCATCTTGCACGTTCACATTTGTGACCATCAATAGCTTTGACTATTTGGTCACGCCCCATGTTGTCGCTGTTACTCCACCGCCACCGGCTTTACTACCCCCCCGGGGGGTCTAAATTTGCTTGCCACGGCTTGATTTGGTGATTTTCCTTTAAATAAAGAGACTAATAAATTCCATACATTAAAAAAAAGAGACTAAATTGCAATAAAACTCTTTTTTTTTTTGTTAATAGATTATTTTATTATTAAAAAAGAGAGGTATATAACCATAAAATATGAAATTCTTTGTATATATAAATCACAGAATTCTGTAATAGAAATGATATCTTTCGATTTAAGTCTGTATATTATATTTAGTAAAGGTACGCTATCTACTGATCACGTTTACCTCCCCTTCTTTCGGCAAAAAAAAAATTCACAATTCCTGTAAA
Source organism: Flueggea neowawraea (assembly GCA_948243855.1). Lineage (NCBI taxonomy): Eukaryota > Viridiplantae > Streptophyta > Magnoliopsida > Malpighiales > Phyllanthaceae > Flueggea > Flueggea neowawraea. The sequence continues at coordinate 11,663 of CAODLS010273310.1, read as the reverse complement.
ATTAACTTTTGTATTCACAGAACTCTATGAATTTTTACCCATTCTCTATATCAATTATCTATGAAAATTCTAAAATAAAATTAACATCAGATCTATTATATACTCTATGAGATATATAAATTCTCAAGAACAATCAAATAATTTTGCAACATCTCCCAAATTCAGTCTAATACTAGTAGTGATTTATCGTAGCATTTTTTCTTAATATTTTTAGATTTGAAGACGTGCTAGGTGGATTCTTTATCTTAGCATTTTTTCTTAAAATTATTGAAGCCGAGCTAGGTGGATTTTTAGGCGCCGATCAAATCGATGGAAATTCGTTGTCTTTATTGATGATTTCTTCAAACCATTATGATTGATTTGAGGAACATGAAAAAATTAGTAAGGTTCTCCTGATAAATATTCGTAGAATATCTAAATGCAAAGTATAGAAACTAAAATTGAGAGCGAACATGACGGAATTTCATTGAATAATAACGCTAAAAAGAGCTCAAAAGAATCAAAGGACAATTAAAAACAATGTGTGCCACCGAAACTTTAAATACTTCCACTATTTATAAAAATCTTGTCCTATTAGAACAGTGCATATGAAATCAAGACTTTGAGCTATGAAAATTATTATTTTTAAGGTTTTAATTGCACTCATTATTTATGGTTACTGCATGATTAAGACAATAAACTTTTAAGATACAACAAAATCTAAATTCTACAATCAGCAGTTCTTATAGAATTCTTACAACTTTTGTTTTTGATTAAGAGAACGAGAAGAATGAAGGAAAAAATTAAGTTAAACAATGGCACTAATGACATTTGATAAAAGTGATTAACAGTTAATAGACACTCAGAAATTAATTAATTAGTTAAAAAAATATTCTGCACTTATTTTTTATTGCAATTGCAAGTGTCATTATAGACCAATTATATATTTAAATATAATTGTATATTTAAGCACATTTGACGCTAAATTGCTTTGCTTGCACTTTTTTCCTCTAATGTTCTAATCAGTTGAATAAGAGTTTCTCACATTATAAAGTACAAAAACTCCCTTTACTTTAATAATATGAGACAAGTTCTCTTCTCTCACACCTAACATACAAACTATACACAACATGTCCTAATCTTGATATCCTTCATGAAACATGCTAAGATAAAGATTTCTGATATCGTGAGAACCCATGCAAATGTTATCCGAAAAACTTCAAAAATAATCCTTGCATTTACCCCTTAATTTCCTAATTTTGCTCTCAAATAAGAATCTCCGTTGATTCAACCCAAAAAAAAAGTTCCATTCCTGAATTGTTTTTGCCTTGTAAAAGTAAGCTATGGACTTGGAGTTCGAGTTTGATAACCACTTACTTAGTAGCCTTATCATTTGATAAAATAGAAAATAATTTCATTTAGCCCCTAAACACAGATCAAGAGAGTGATCTGTAGATCTTAAGAGAGGAAAGTCTTTGGCTCAAAATTAATTTTTAACTGGATGGAACTCTTAACTTCTCCTTGTTGGGATGGCTAAACTAATGTGCCTATCTCTCCTAATACAATTCCATCTCAGAAGATATCATTTTCCCTAAGATATAGGAGCACCAATCTTCTCCTTCCAAGATTGAAAATGAATTTGGCTATGATTCTGAGCTCTCTATGTAGATTAAGACGGTAATTAATTACTTGCTAACAATTTTTCAGAGTCAGATCCTTAACCAAACGCATCCTCTTAACCAAAACTTTCATTCCATAAAAGAAAACACACTGCCGCTAGAAATTATGAGGCTGTTTAATTGAGAAATTTTTTCATTATTTTTTAAAAATTAGAAAATAAAAAAATAAAAAATTTGTTCAATTTTTTAATTAGCAATCATATTTTCTGAATATTTTTTTAATTTTTAAAAAATAAAAATAAAACAAAAAAAAATTATTTTCTCAATTAAATATAACTGCAGAAACTTATTCCATGAGTGAAAACTATGAGGACATGTATCTAAAAATCGTGCATGGTCTGATCATGAATTTTGAACTTTGAATTAACACGAATTTTCTCCTTTTTTTTATAGGCCTAATAACCTCTAGCATGCACGTTTCTCAAGGTCTATTTCTTGAGTTGAATTATTTCTCTTGTAAAGCATTTCTAACAAGTTGCCTCTCAAAACCAACCAGCTTCAATGATTTTCTCTGGCGAATTGTAAGCGCTTTGTAAATGAGACTTGGAGCAATGAGTTCCCCTTATTAATCTTAAAATTTTGGACTATTTTGTTGACGCTCCGATTTTACTGTTAGGATCCAAACAAACAAACACATTTATTAAAAAAATAGAGAAAAAAATAGACAAACACACCCAAATAAAAAAATAAATAATAGGAAAAAAATATAATAATTTTTTAATGTAGTTCAATCCTTCAATAGACTTATATCTATGATCTCCACTAAAATAAGTATTACAATTTTTTAACAGATAAAATTATAAAAACTCTCATAGACATATAAATTTAAACTCAAGTTACACCTTTAATTTATTAGTATAAAATTTGTAGTACCTTATAATTTGTACTCAAGGTCTATTTATAAAAAAAATGTTACTTTCTAACTTTACAATTAATCGATGTGGTAAAAAATATTTCTCCAAATTTACTTCTAAATAATGTGAGATTTGGAGAGTTATATCAAGGGCATTAATGAGATTTGAGTGTGCGTGCCATATTCGAACGTACACAAATATGATAAGATAATATAACTAAACTCAAGAGAATTTGAATTGATTAGCCCATTAAAGTAAATTTCAACTCTAGATTATTTAATATAACCTACTATTACTGTATAGAGGACAATTCGACTTGTATTTCTTTGACGAAACATGAAAAATCGCTATTATCATTTGACTAATAATCACAAAAAATGAAATGATTATGTGGTCTTGAATGTCAAAGACGTAAAGGAGAGGAAACACCACACGTGCATCAAGATGCTAAAAAAATTATTCCACTTCGGTGTCCCCCCTTTTTTTTTGTTTTTACTGAATTTGCGATTTGAATATCTCGTTAATTTGAATTTTGGTGTTTATTTAGAGACTTTTTTTTTTGTTTTTAGTGAACCATTTGCGCTTTAAATTTAAGTTAATAGTGGTGGAAAAATTCATACTACTAACTTTTAGAAAATTTCTTTATCGGTATTTTTCAGCGTTTATTTATATTTATTAAAAAATATTTTGAATAAACTTAAATTCCATTGTAGTATTTGAGTTAATTTCAGTACCATAGATTCTAAATTCATAATTTAGTGGAAGCAAAAGAAAAAAAAACCTTCAATTCCACTGTATATAAGAAAAATAAAAGACGTTGTTCCAAGATATATATACTCTAATTATTTTACTTTTTAATGTTTTGTTAATAAATAATAATATGAATTTATCTCATTATGCTTATATATATTTGGAAGTGTAGCACGATGCAGTAACATTATTTTAATATGATGATTCGAGCTATATTCTATAATTTATATTATTAGTCCTACCTACGTTGCAGATTAACTTGCAAGGCCTAGCTAAACAAAGAGTACCCTTACATTATTTAATTTTAATTCACCCTATTAAACCTAATTAAATTAGTTTTGATCTCAAAATCTGAGACTTTGATTATTAATAAGATATTGATCAAGATTTGAAACACAATTTTATTGTCATAAACGATTCACAATTGAAAAGAATGAAAAAGTGGGTATTTAATGAGCGGTTACGTGATGAAGAGCTAATGAGTAAGAATGAATTGGCCAAGGATTGGGTTGGTCATTGGTGGGTCTCACACTCTTTTTGGTCTTTCTTTGCATCGAACAGAGAATGAAAAATCGATGCCACACGAGAGAGATGATGGCATGAATGAAAAGCAGTAAGACCCTACCCTAAATTACTTAGGCATCAATGAGGGCATAGTGAATTGAGGATGGATAATGTTTTGCTCTTTTTTTTTTTATAACGAGAAACTTACTTACTCAGCGGTCTATTGAGCAAAACACCGGTTGAGTCCGGTGTTGCTCTTTCTTTCTTATTATTATTGTATTGTTCTTGAAAGATTCTTAAATTTTCACAAAGGTCGTCGTTTTAGGGAGTAGAAAAGAAGTTCCTTTGTTGCAAAAGTAGTCCTACATTGGTGTCTACACAAAGAATAAATGTGCATACCAGGAATATATGAAACTCGTCAAGGAATCAAACTTATAAAGTGGCCTCTCTATATATATTTTCCACCCTCTATATGACTTGTCTTTAAAGGTGTTACCCTTACCCACGCCACAACAAATTTTATCTTAAGGACAAAATTTTAGCAACGAAATAAATCATATATGTATGTATGAACTAAGAGCATCCCTAACTTCTTTTATAATTTTTTTATTATATTCTATTTAATTCAACTAATATACTTCAAAATTTGAACTCATTTTAATAACACTTTTTACTAAACTCTTTTATTTAATATTTTATTGCAAATTAAACAAAAAAAAATTATAAAATGCTATGTACCTCTTAAAAAATAAAGAACTACTATTTACTCATCATTAATACTCTCTATTTAATTTATTAATAAAATATTCAAAATACACCTTATCTACATAAGTTTCAAGCATTTTATAATTGTTTTGTGCATTTTTTCAACACCTGATTATGCAAATCTTGAGTCTATCACTGTTTGCGACTACCCTATTAGTGGTCACAAAAAAAGTGCATGATGTGAAGTGTCACAAATAATGATATTTGGTTACAAGAAAATGATACAACATAAACTAAATTTATTTTTAATTACCTTTCTTTTTTCCTTAATCTATCCTGAAATAAGTTACTTGAAAGAACAGATGGGAACTAAAATATCATGGAATTTCATGAAAGATTCTATGAAAACAAAAGGAGGAATTTATATAAAACAAGTTTCATCAAACGCAAGATGTATATATCTACATACGTAGCTTAGTCAAAAATTTCCGTGGTCGATCGTCGATGAACATGGGAAGAAGAAACTTGTACGCAATTCCACGCATGGCAAAGGTATGTAAAAGAATTGTTACGATTAAATTGACGGCAAGATCTTCAAATGCCATAAGTGTAAGCCTTTCAATTTTATTTTCTTATGTTCATTGTACTTCATTCATATTTAGACTTTAATAAATTCATCGTTTAGTTTATTGCGTCACAAACGTTGATTCGCTTTATAATGCCATAAAATCCTAAGCAATTAGGTAAATCGAACCCAAAGAGTTGGTACCTGCAAGGGAAAAGCGAAGAACAAGGATAATTAGTGCTCCTTCCTTTTCACAGTAAGTGATTTTTAAGGTCGTGGTACATAGATTAAGACAATCATTAGAATATATTAATTATGGTGATAATTTACTATACTATCCTTATCTATGGTTGTTGATTATGAATTAAAAAGTACAAATAATTTATTGTATATAAGAGCAAATATAGAAAAAAGTAATAAAAGTATTCTTGATTTTATAAAATAGCAAGTAATTTGAAAAAAATAGAATTTTTTTAAAAAGTCACTTATTATGAAAATGAGGGAGTATTTTTGTTTAAAATATAGATTAGAAATGTTTTTACTCGAACCTCATTAAAAATGTTATGAGAACTTGAACTCGTTAATAACATAAATATAAAGAGTGAATTTGGCTATTCAAATTTGGAGAGTCAAAATCACTCTCTAATCTAAATTTAAAATATAAAAAATACATTGGAGTTTTATTTTTTGTGTTGGCTCTTTAAAAATAAAAAAATTAAACTTTAAAGAGAGTATTAGAGATGATCTAAATCAGTATTTTTACGAAAAAAAAAACTTTATTGATTAGTCCTCAATATTAATTTTCCATTGAAGTGTCACATTTCTTTATTTGTCAAAATACAACAATATCTTCACTAACAAAGTACATCAACAATTCTTTTCCATTCACTTTCTTTCATTTTTAACGTATCTAAAAATCTTTTCTAATCTCTCTCTCTCTCTCTCTAGTTTTCGTCGTTTGTCTGCTTTTTGTCTCTCTAGATTTCTAAATTTTATAAGAAAACCATATATACGCTACCCACCTTATCTCTCTCTCTCTCTCTTATTTTTTGTTTTATAATTTTGCCGTCATATAATTTACTCTCTCTCTCTAGTTGTCGTCTATATCTACTTTCTTTCACTCCCTTTCTTCTCTATCTAGTTGTCTTCTTGCTCTTGTTTGTTGATGTTTCTGTTAATTACTTTAACTACTACAAATGGATGAAGGACTAAAGGAGAAGTTCTCCAAATTACAGGGATTAAACATCACGAATCACGCGGAAATATCTTTATCCTATTAGCATAATTCTCCCAACTTTCTAAGTTTTCTCACAAAATACATGGACGGACTAATGTTGTTGAAGGCAAGGCAATGAAAGATGACCGTGTCATTTTTACAATGAGTTTAAAATTGGGTTGAGATTACAAAACTGTTTTTGGAGTCGATTACATTTTTTAAGTGTTTCAGAATGATTTAAAACAGGATACAATCACAATATCCCATCAAAATACAGTTTCAAAAAAACTAAAAATTCGTTCTTTTTTCTCAACGTAAAAAAAATAAAATTACCCACCATACTTTTAAACCACCTAACATACTTTAATCAAATAGTTTTTTATATTTATAAAAAATAATTTTATACAATACTATATGTCGATCATCATTTACCAATAACATTTTTTCAAACCACCAAAAAACAGAGCAGAAAAAATAGCGTATTAGATGTTCCAACTGATCCCACCGAAATATTAGGCATTTGTCATATTCGGAACAAATAGTCAAACATTGGTCCCTCCAAGCTGCCGTATTCGGACCAAAACTTGATTAATCCCATAAAATGAAAATGTTCCCATAATCTAAGGAATACAAGCATTCTCCAAATGAAAAAAAGAGATTCGTGATTCATTAAATATCTGGCTTTACATGGATTTACTTTTTTTTAAAAAAAAAATCGGATAATGCATTTGGTCAGAAAATTTTGAGTTGAAAAATAAAATTTTGGCATTTTAACTTTCAAATCATTTTTATTTATTATAGTAAATAAAATTTGAATTTGAGGGAGTATCTAGATTATTAGTTTTTGAATAGGATATGAATTTGAAATGAAATGATAATATATATTATTAAAGTTTGAGAACAAATTATGAGCAACTAGGTAGATATTATGATGGACGAGAACATGAAATTTGAAATAAAACTATTTAATTTACGTGCATGTGGACGTAGTAAGAGGAGAAGAACATATAATTTTAATACGGACGGATATGTATCAAAAAAAGAGCATCTTTATATTCGGCTTTATCAAAATAAAAACAAAATTAATTTCACGTCCATCAACATGCAATGGGAAATTTTTGATGGGTTTAGAACTAGAAATTAATTTTTGAAAAAGGAAGTCTTACGTGATTGAATTTTTTCGTTTAAAATTTAATAAATTTATATAACTTCACAGACAACCATTGTCATAAATTTGGGGAAAAACTAAAAATTAATGGCTTTGAGTTTTTTTAACCATATCAACCACTATATTATTATTTGTATATACGTATTTCATTTAAAAAAATATCATCCTCGTCATTTTTTTATTATATAATTTACCGATGTAGTCATGAACAGAATTAGAACAAAATGATTCAGGGTCTAAGTCAACACAGACAATGATGATTATTGAATAATACTCCAATAAAGTGCCATCTTTTATTAAGTTATAACGTGTGATATTGGTATTTTGTCAATAAATTTAATGAAATGTCAATGATGGACTAATTAGTGCATCAAAGCTATATGAAAATAGTGATTAACATTTTGTTACAATTTATGCGATTGATAACATTATTGGATTTTGGTAGAGGATACATCCTTTCAGAGTAGATTGTTGAAGTAGACTTTGGTAAATTCAAAATTTATCTAAAATAACAAATATAAAAAAATCAACAAATAACTTATTAAATCATTTATTTGTAGATTCATCTCGAGTAATGTGGTATTGTTTTACTCTCTATATATAGACGGAATAGGAATGCAAGAACCCTCAGGGCCTCAACCTTCCTTCTTCCGCCTTTCTGAATGTAACGAATTTTTACGTAACTTATCTAAAACGAACACCACAATACAAGTAAAAGAACTTGACCCAAACAAAAAAAAAAACCAAAGAAGTAGAAGTTATTTTTAGTACTTTAGTTAGCCAAATAGTACAAGACTACAAGTTATATCCGATATAGGGTTGAGAGTAGAACAAAGAAACGAAAAGAAATGGTAGGGACCGACTGAGTTATTTCAGGACTCAGCCTTACTATTCCCAAACAGGTGTTTTCAAGTCAAGTCATTCCCACTACTGTCCGCCCTTTCCTCGTTTTTTCTTCTTCTATTTTTCTTCCTCTCAAGCCGTCATCATCGGATAATTCAGCACACAACATCAACAAAAGTGTTTTTTGGGTGAAGGTTCACTTTTGACCCTAAGGTTTTATAAAATGATCCGTTATGGCCCCAACGTTATTGTTTGCTCGCTTTTAACCCGATCATTTCTTAAAAGCTCGAGTTTGCCCCTGTTCTGTAACTAACGTTGACGGACGTTAACGTGTGTTAACGACTCTTTACACCTGTCCAATTTTCACACTGTTAACACACTTTTTGTTGTGTAGTTCTTTAAAAATTTTATTCACCTAAAAATGAGAGTGTGAAGAAAGAACTCCACAACTTGGAGGTGCCATTTACTGAGGAGAAGACGAAGTCATTGGGGTTGATGGAAGAAGTTAACACACTAAGAGGAAAAAAACCCAGTTTGAGTGTAGTTTCTGTGGTGTTAATTGTCCTAGTTCTTGCTGTTGTTAAGGTACTTATAGAGTATTTGTTGTTAACGCCAGTCCTCGTCTGTCAACGTAACTTAAAGAAGAGGGCAAACTTGAGCTTTTGAGAAACGACCACGTTAAAAGCGAGCAAAAGAAAACGTTGGGGGTCATAACCGACCATTTTGTAAAAAGTAGGACCAAAGTGAACCTTCACCCAAAGTTTTTTACTTTTCCCTCTTTTCTACTGATGGTCTGTATCTAATCTATTAATTTACATTCTTTACAAAACCAATTAATAAGTTAATTTATAAATATAATTGAAGAATTGATGTTACTAGTTTTTTTTTGTTGAAAATATATTATCTATTATCATATGAATTTTACATTTTGAAAATAAAAGGATGGAAAATTGGAAAGAAATTGGGAAGGTGGGGCCCGCAGAGTAGAAAGAAGGGATGGGAAGGGGCAGGTGCACGTGTGCAGCAGCTATCAAACACCATTACATTAAATGGCTTTAACATTAACCCTTCTGTTTTTTTTCCTCAACATTTTCCATCATAAATCATTCACATATGATGAGGGACCACTTACCATGATTTTACCTCCCAATTCAATGCTAAATTCCAAATATGTACCTTTAGGCGTGTTGTCGGTTTCAAAATTATCGGTTCTGATTTGTCAAAATATGAGAACTAGAACCAAACTGTAGTTTTTATAGTTTAGTTCGATTCCAGTTCGGTTCGGTTTCAGTTCTGGTTTTGATAGATTTTAATCGGTTAAACTGCCGGTTCGATTCTCTCTTTTTTTTTTCAAAATTTTGTTTTTAATCCGTTATTTTATCATGCCAATTTTTTTTGTTTGTAAATTTTGTTATATTCAATAATTAATTATAATACCAATAATACACTTTATTCCAAAGTTTTTTTTAATAATTTTCAAACAAATTAACTATTCTATTAGTAATTACATCACATAATTTTAAACAAAATTAAAAAAAAAACTCATTAAATTTTATTAGATGCCCTCACTTGTGGCGGAGGAATATCGTGGTTACAATACTGAATTTAATTATACAATATAACTATACAACAATTAACAATACATGATAAATTAAAATATAAGTAAAAAAGGAAAAAAACTAAACTAATTCTCGTCATTGGAGTCGGAAGTGTTTGTTGTGGAATTGACATCAAATAACTCCTCACCTTCGGATGATGATGAATGGAGTTGGTCTTGAGTCATTTGAAGCGCCATCGACCAATCATCAACACAAACTTGAGCTTCCAAAGCCTCGTGAGTTAATCTCGATATCTTAGAATCTAAAATATTACCTCAACTACTAAAAGTTTGTTCAACCGCTACGGTAGAGGCGGGAACGACTAGTACTTGGAGTGTAGCATTTGAAACGGTACGAAATGTCATATTGTATTGCTTCCAAAAATCTAAAATCTGAAAATCACCACCAACCTCAAAAACAGTGGTTAGATAAACTTCAAACTCGCTATGAGAGCTTGAAGAACTCCTTGGTTTTTTCCGCGTATACGCTATCAATTTGGATCCCACGAACAATGATGAGGAGGATGTAGGGATAGGTGGAAGTGATGATAAACCAGATTCATCATTTGGACAAATAATAAAAAATATTATAATAATTCATTTATTAAAAGCCTAACTCTAGTAACAATTTGTAAAACATCAATATCATCTTCATTTTCTAATCCTAATAATGAATAATAAGTTTTCAAAATATCTTTCAAAAAATCAATTTTTTTGTTAATCCTAGGATCAAAAATAAATGCAACAAGATAAATATCAGGAATAAATTTAAAATAATTTAACCATTTCAATTTCATTTGAAGGAAAAAATATTGAATTTCTTCAATTTTCTCGCCATCGTTAAATGCACCAGCTATGTTTTGTGCTTGTTCTAAAAACTCATGCGAAGCGGGTTTATAATCATGACTAAATAAATTAGTTGCACTATTAAATGATTATAAAATGTGCATAATTTTTTCACAAATTTTCTAAGTAGTAGGTAAAAGATTATTACTTGAAATACATTGAGAGGCAAAAGAACATAATAAATTTTTGTAATCAATAGATTGAGAAAGTAATTTGAAAGTCGAGTTCCAACGGGTACAAACATCTTTTGCAAAACGTTTTGGTTATTTACCATTTTTAATACAAAAATTTGCCCACTCTAGTTGAGTCCTAGGGCGAACCCACATATAAGAAAGAACATTTTTAATTGGTTCAATATAAACATTCATTGCTTGTAAACTATCTTAAATACATAAATTTAAAATATGACAAATACATCGTATATAAAAAAATCGTTCACTAAAATTCGGTTGACAACTATTTTTTAAATCGTTAACACAAGCATTATTAGCCGATGCATTATCAAATGAAATTGAAAAAAATCTATTAACCAACCTATATTCTTCTAAAATGTTATGAATTAATCTACAAATATTTAATGCAAAATGAGATTCATCAAAACATCTATATGCTAAAACTCTTTTTTGCAAAATAAAATTCTCATCAACCTAATGATATGTAATGTCCATATATGAATGCGTCAAAGTATGATCACTCTAAATATCGAAACAAATAGAAACATGTATACTATTTGATTGAAAATAATTTACTAATTCCTTTTTTCGGTTTTTATACAATTTAAGTAATTTTTTTTCTAACCAAATGTCTAGTAATTGATTTAAAAGCTGGTTGACAATGTTCTTTAATCCATTTATGAAATCCTAACTTTTCAGCAAAACTAAATGATAAATGATCAACAACTATTTAGACAAAATCCATGCTAGATTCATCATGATTATAATGAAATAAACTAGGTTG
>CAODLS010273275.1:0-12678 GCA_948243855.1 Flueggea neowawraea | reverse complement strand
ATTGATACAAGTGTATTTGTTCTTAAACTTCATTCTTCACTTGCTTGTATCACTAGCTTTTAATCTGTTGGTGAGTGTTTATGAACACTTTTAAGGAGTGATTGTGAGAGGGATCAAGGGTAGATCCTTAGGTTGGTTTTTGTTCTTGAACCGGAATCAAGAACCTTGTAAGAGTTCTCACTTAGCTAGAAAGTGAAGTTGTAATCTTTGAGAAAATTGATAGTGAAAATCCTAAGTGGTGATACTTAGGTAGTGGATGTAGGCATCGAGTTGGCCGAACCACTAAGTTCTTGGTGTTCTTTCATTTATCGCACTTATTTTCGAAGAAAATTTAAAGCTTCTAATACCACACTATTCAACCCCCCTTCTAGTGTGGTTATTGACTTTCCAAATACCATTGGTCATGTTCGCGCAAAGGCAACGTGGTTGAAAGGGTTTCGAATTTATACTAAAAGCTAACTCAACATTCCATTCATCCACTCAATCGAGCTTTGGTTTTAAGGTAAAAACCCTAATTCTAATGGTGTATGTCGATATACATGGATATTTGGTGAAATTCTAAGATAAAAATTTTTGTTATTTACGCTGCATTATCCTTATATGAATGTCGAGCTTTGGGTTAGATGAGACTTAAATGAACTTGTTTCAAGCCTTGAATGATGATATTTGATGAGTTATTGTGTGGGCTAGGGTTAGGTTCTGTTTTGGTCAAATTGAAGCTAATTTTGAGTTGTTTTGGAGAAACCAATTATTGATTTGAGTTCCTGAGGTTGTTTAGAGCCAATGTGGGTATTTAGATTCGATTTCTATCGGTTGAATCAAAAGTTGGACTATTTGGGTAATTTGTCAATTGAGGACCAATCTTGATATTTCGCATTCTAGGGATCCAAATGAAATTTGGATTATTCTTTTGAATGATGTGAATATTCTGGAATATTTAAGGAATTAATAATGACTTTGGAGATCGATTTTTAATTTTTACGAGATGTTCAATTCTCGAGGTGAGGGCGTCTGATCCTCTTTTGAATGGGTTCTTTTGGGTCGGCATTTGCATTGCATCATTTTGTATTTTGGTACTGCCACAATATCGTATATATATCATGTCATTGATATTGCTTTGATAAATTGTTTCAGTTGTGTATCCTGGTCTGCGAGGTTAGCCAGCCGCCAGTGATACATGTTTGGGCCATTCAACTTGGATATCCAGGTGAGTGGAATGACAACTTTAGATACTTAGGTTGTGTCTTCTAAACTATATTGTTTTTGATGTGTTCAGAACATATTTCTGAAATTAGACTAATCTAAGGATTGATTAATTTAATAACTTGATTATGTGTTTAATAATCAGCTTACTGTTTTTGAATTGATATATAAATATTATATATTCATCACTATTTTTTATATGCGGTACTGCATGATTAATTATTTTTTATTTAAAGTTAGTGGAAAATCTGCTCGAAAATTTATTATGTTTTTGTAATAAATGTTTTGTTGGATTTTGATGGTTTCTGAAATAAACATTATGTTTTAATATTTATTATAGTTTCAGCAATAAACCCTCGGTTTTGGATTTTAAGATATTCCTTATTTAGAAAATGTTTTGTCTGGATTCAAGAATTTTTTCTCAAATATGTATTGTTTTCAGGATTTAATATATTTTTGGAATAATACTATGTTTAGTATTTTGCGATGTTTTCGCTAATAAACGTTTCAGTTGAACGTTTGATATATTGGGAAAACAAGATTTTTGTTCGGCATGTTGCCTATTTGGATTTTTTTAAAATGAATATTTGTATATGTTTTTGATAAACTATTTATATACGGGGACGCCTATGTTACGGGGATAAACGTGACTTTTGATATACCAATGTGATAGCTCAGTTACCAGGGTAGGTGGTAACGCGTAGTTACTAGAATAGGTGGTAACCCGTATGTCTAGCTAATTCACGAGACTATATGCTTCTAGTCGCGGAGTCCACAATCATCATTGTTATTGTTACTATTATTGTTATTGGTCCCTTATCACCGGTATTATGTTTTTGTTACTGATATTATTGCAAACGTTTTTGAAATGGTTTTCGATAGCTATATTCTATACATGAATTTTTGGTTACACATTCCTAAAGTATTTCGGAAACTTCTCTCTGAATATATATTTTTAAAAAATATTATGACTTGAAATCAGTTTTGGGAAAACATATATGAATTTTGGTAAATGTTTTTGAAAAGGGAAATATTTTGGCTATTTCATATTCTGAAAACTAAATATTTCATTTTGAATAAATATTTAGTAAATCCGTATGAGTATTCGTTGTCTGCTTTGTTTGAAAGCATTTTCAAAACAAATTTTGAAAAGTATTGTTCTGTATATAACGTGCATATGCATGTACACTTATATCTGCATGTGACATTTTTGAACCGTTTTTAAAACAGTCTTTGTGAGGCACGTACCAGGCGATCTGGAGTGTCGTTTCCTCACTAGGGTTCTTACCCCTTTCTTTTCTGTCTAGGTTCCTATACTCGTTATTGCAAGTGATTTTGGTTGATTGTGACTTATCAACATTCAACACCTGGTAGGCATTCTGCAGTTGTAGTCAGTGGTTTTTGTTTGAGCCAGTTATTTATTTTGTTAGTAGCTGCAAAACGGTTTGCTTGTGGTGTATATTTTGGAAACTTATTTGGTATTTAATCATGATTTATTATTTATTAGATATACTGTTATTATTGTTTAAACTTATGTTTAAAACAATATTTGAATTTCTACTTACTACTTTGAAAAATGATTTCGGTATCGTTTTCAATATTATAGTTTTGGTTATGTTCTTTGAGGTTTGTGCGTGATTGACCGGGCTTCCACAGAAGGTTCCCTTGTACGTCGGTCATTGGCCCACAATGGGTCGTGAGTCTCTCTCTCCTCTTCGTCGCGTCTCTTCTTTCTCTCTCCTCCTCATCCCTTTCTATCTCCTCTCATATGATATCTTCCCCTTCAATCATTCGCCTCCTGTCACCTTCTTGACCATTCGTCTTTACCGCTTGTCGTCAGATCTGTTGCTCTCGGTTTCTCTCCACCACTGTTTCCCTAGTCGCTCGCTGCTGGTTCGAGTGTTGGTCGTCGTTGCTTTGTTCGTTGCTCATCGCACGAGGAAGAACGAGGGGGTGGTTCGGCAACAACGCATGTGTTATTCAGAAACCCTAGCAAATGATTTTATTGTAAATTTAGTTTTTAGTCCCTGAACTTTTTGTTTTTCAATGTAATGGTGTACATTACACCTGTAAAGTTTTTAGTCCCTGAACTTTCTGTTTTTCAATGTAATGGTGTACAATATACCTGTAAAACATTGTAAACCTTTTTTCCAATAATTTAGATAAATATTTTTTTGGTTTGCAATGATTTACAATAGTGGACAGTACACTATTTTAATTAAATGTTGATGAACTTGTTGTTTTTTTAATGTTAATGAACTTGTTGTTTTAAAATTTATTTTATTTTTTTAAAAAAAACATTATTTTTTTATTCACAATAGTTCACAATAATATACAATATAATGTACACTATTTTGTAAATCATTGTGACATCAAAATCGACCCAAAATATTTTTTGGGGGAAAATTTCGTTTAAAATTTCTAAAAAATATATGTAAAATATTTCATTTAGAATTTTTAAAAATATGAATTATGTGAACCATTTGAACGGTTTTGAACCTTTTAAAATATGTATTGTGTAAACAAAAAAAACTACCACATGTGAACTATTGTGAACAAAAAAAATTGATAAATGTGTTGAATTTTTTAACAAAATAATTAAATAAAAAAATTATTTACACTTATTTTTAAAATATGAACTGTGTACTCTATTGTGAACCATTGTGAACAAAAAAAAAAACAATCTGGATTAAGAATAATTTTTTAGAAAAAATTCAATTTCACACGAAAAAATCAATTTCTTGCGAAAAGTCAATTTCTCGCGAAAATATGGCATTTTCTCGCAGTTTTTTAAAAACTGACATTTTTTATATATGGTAAACATAAGTGGCATTCTCAATATTTGCAAACTTGACATGTTATTTTTAAAAAGTGATATTTTTTTAGTATAAATCTCTAATTTTCCCTTGCTCTTTAATGATCAACCATGATTGCACTAACATCCTGCAAATGTTCACCATGCACAGCCAAAACTTTTTTTCTGACAATGTTTTAGCACAAAAGACTAATTATTAGGATGCTTCATTGCTTCATTGATATTGAATTCGATTCTAGCACCATCAAACTACATGGTTAAAGTCCCTTCATGCACATTTACCATTGTGCGGGTTGTTTTCAAGAAAGGTCTCCCTAACAACAACATTCTTGAATTGGGAGTGTCATCATCTTCCATATCCAACACATAAAAATCTGCAGAAAAAACTAAATCGCTCACCTGCACCAAAACACCCTCTAGAACACCTTTAGGAAAGACACTAGAACGATCAGCAAGTGTTAGCACCATACATTCTGCTTCAAAGTTCCATCATTCAATATAGAATATACAGACAAAGGAATCAAATTAATCGAAGCTCCTAAATCACACATAACCTATTCAATTCCAACATTGTCAATTTTACATGGTATAGTGAACATACCTAGGTCTTTCTCCTTGATAGACATCGTTTTCTGTAACACTACTGAGACAGTCTCTCTCATGCAAACTCGTTCATTGTCCTTCAGCTTGTTCATTCCAGACCACAACTCCTTCAAAAACTTGCAGTAACGAGGTACCTGCTTAATTGTTGTAAGATGAGGAATATTAATCTCAACCTTCTTCAATGTTTCCAACACTTCTTGATCATCCAAAGATTTATTTGTCTTTGCTAATCTATGTGGAAAAGGTGGCCTTTCAGGATTGACAACCACTGTAATTTCTTTGAAATTTTTCGAAACTACTGTTTCTATCACAGTGGTTACAGCATGGTCATGCTGTAGTGGTCGTCCGAATTGGAAATTTCTTTTCCACTCCTAAGATTGATGGCACTAACATTCTACCTCAGGTTAATCTCAGGTTGGGAAGGCAACTTTCCTTTATGTTCTTGCTTATTAACAGAAGTAGTTAACTTACTGATTTGGTCTGCTAACTTAGAAATTTTTCCTCTGTTTGAACCTGAAAATTGTGTGTGGATGATGTAAGCTGCTTTGTAGATGACGTGAGCTATTAGGAGGACATTGACAAGTTTTTTACGAATTCTTCCAACTCTGGTGACTTATCAGGTCGTGGCACAAACTGTTTCTGAGAAGAATTCTGACCCAAATTGTTTTTGCTCCCGTACCTCAGATTTGGATGATCCCACTATCCTGGGTTGTATATATTGGAGTATGAATCATATCTATTGTGCGATTGCCCCTTAAAATTATTGACAACATTAACTTGGGCCAAAGAATCATCATCTTGCAGCGAGGGACACGAATCAGTAGGATGTCCTTGCACACCACATATCCCACATACTTGCACTTTTTGGACTGTTTGCCCTTCACTCACAGCTAGCTTATTCACCACATCTATAGTTTGATGCAACATAGAGGTTATATCATTAAGGCTTGAATTATAAGGTTTAGCAGTTACCTCATTGATACGCTTAGTAGTTGATTCGGTCTTGGCACCGAATTACTATAAGTTTGCATCCATGACATAAATCAAATCTCAAATTTCTCTAGGTGTCTTATCGATGATTGCACCACCACTAGCAGCATCTAGCATCCTGCACTCCAAAGGAAGAAGACCATCTTAAAAATATTGATTTAAGAGTTGGTAAGATATACCATGTTAAGGACAACTTGCTTGAAGTCTTTTGAATCTTTTCCAATACTCATACAAAGCTTCAGTATCTTTCTGCTTGATACTGCAAATCTCCCTTCTCAAGTTCGTAGCTCTAGGAAAGAACCTCTCAAGAAACAATTTAACCATATCAGCCCACATATCAATCAAACCTAGAGACAAATAAAAGAACCACTCATTTGCCCGATCAGCTAATGAGAAAGGAAATGCCCTCTATTTGGTCTGCTCTTCTAGAATGCCTTGAGGAATAAAACTTGAACAAACAATATGGAACTCCTTAAGATGCTTATTCAAATCCTTATTCTCCACACAATGGAACCTCGGTAAAAGTTGAATCAAACTAGATTTTAACTCAAAAGGAACGCCCAAAGGTTGATACTGGATACACAATGGTTGTTGAGCAACATGTGGTGCAGCTAAATCTGTAATACCCTGTTGAGTCGTGATCGGATTACCTATAGTGTTCCATTCAGTCTTGATTTGATCTTGGTGGTTGGAATGTTGAGTGAAAGATTTGTTGGTTTTCATGTGAAATTACTCGAGTAAGCGTTGTGTTACTCGAGTAAGATAGGTGTCGATTACTCGAGTAGACCTGAGTGTTACTTGAGTAAGCCGTGTTCTGGGATGAACACAAAGAACACCTAGAGATGTGTTACTTGAGTAAGCTTGAGACTTACTCGAGTAAGCTTGAGGCTTACTCGAGTAAACGCGGGATCTGGGCAGGGGTCTATAAATAACTCCACCCGACTCCTTCATTCTCTCACTCTCATTTCTCTCTCCAAACACTCTCAATTTGTCCAGGAGTCATTTCTGTTGGTTCCCTTCGTTCCAGATCATCCTTTGAGGTAAGATTGAGCTTCCAAACTCTTCTTTACTCATTTTCCATCATTCTTACATGAATGTTCATATTAGGGTTTTTGAATAATTGTTCATAGGCTCTTGCATGTGTTGTTTCTGTGAGAATGTTGTTATGGGTTTGTTAGATCGTGGCTTTGGGAGTCTAAAAACACCTAGAGGTAGCCTAGATTCGTGGAATCGAGGATGGTTAGAAATGGGTTTGAACCATTTCGGGTTTCAGTGATTTCTTGTCTTTGTTGAGTTGTTCTGATGGTTTTGAACATAGATTTGAGTTCAGGGGTTTATTTATCGGCAATGTGGGTGTTTGGGATCATTTTTGATCGGTGAAATCCAGAGTTGGTCGACTTTAGAGATTTCTGGGTAGCATGTTACTCGAGTAGGCACATAAACTTACTCGAGTAACAAAAGTGTTGTCTTACTCGAGTAAACGAATTGCTTACTTGAGTAAGTCAAGAGGTTTCTTACTCGAGTAAGTCATGAGTTACTTGAGTAAGATGTGGTCTTTTGGGACTCGTTTTTTAATTTTATATTTTGTTGATTTCTAAGAGTTCAGGGACTCTTTTGGAGATTTTGACTACTTGAAAAAGTTAATTAGCTATCCTAGTCTAGTCGAAGGACTATTTTGTAAATTTTTAAGTATCAGGGACTAAAATGTAATTTTCATTGGTCAAGAACCAAACTATAATTTTACGTAGATTCTGTATTTTGGATCCAAAGCGATAGATTATTATTCGATATGGATCATTTGGGGTCTTTCGAGAGTCTGCATATGCACTTCATGCATCTGGTATTGCCACAGTACCGCATTGAGTTTGCTTCTGATATATCTATCAATATATGTTTGTTTTGTTCAGCTTCCTGTTCGTGCCCGAGAGACCAGCCACCGACGAATGGGCTTTGACGAGTGTTTGCACTTGGACTTCCAGGTGAGTGAATAGCAGCTTCAGACACATAGGCTATGTCTCGAACTGAATATGTTTTCTGTTATGTATAACACATATTTTGGAAAATAAACTAATCTAAGGATTTGTTAATGATAAACTTATTATGAGTATTAATCAGGATTCTGCTTTGAAATTGATATATATGTACTATATATCTCTCCTCTGATTTTGATGCTTCTATGCATACCCTGTTTTGATACTATATATTAGTATGATTTTGTTTTCTGATATGGGGCACCTACTGTTACGGGGTAAAACGTAACCTTTGGTATACTGACGCTTTGATAAAACCCAGCTATCAGGGTTGTCGATAACCATGTGTCCTGATCCGGCACATTATTTGATATGGATTGTGGCAGAGCCCACATACTTTGTTATTAGTGCCACGTGCACGCATTCTGCTTTGGTCCCATATATTTGTATATGTATTTTGACTCTGAAAATGAAAATCATTTTATACGCCTGCATGTATATGATTGCTTTATATGCGAACCTTTTTGCGAAAGGATTTTTCTCCCCACTGATTTTGTTCTTTGTATTCCTCTCTTTGTCTCCTCAAGAATTTTTTCTTTTACTGATCTTTTTTTTTTTGTTTGAAGGGAATGAAGTAATAAAGAAGAGGAATGAAGTGGGCTCGGTTTGGAAGTAGATCCAGCGAAGTTGGGTGGTTTCAACTTTCATTGGTGGTTTTATGAATGAATGGTGACTTGTGCTCGGATGGCGAAGTGGTTTCAATGGAAGTTTGATTTTTTTTTCTTGTGACATACTGTAAATTTGTTTTTAATGTGATTATGAAGGTGAAAGAAGTGTGAGTTTTTATTTGAAGTTTATTTTAGGTTATATTTGAAGTTTATTTTAGGTTTACTTTAAGTTTATTTAAAAGTTTATTTTAGGTTTATTTGAAATTTATTTTATGTTTATTTGAAGTTCATTTTAGGTTTATTGTAGCCTCATTTAAAGTTTATTTTAGGTTTAAAAAGGTTTATTTAAAGTTTATTTTAATGTTTTTGTTTAAAATGATTATTTTAGGTTTATTATAAGTTTAATTTAGGTTTTAAAAGGTTTAATTAAGGATTCTAAAAGACTTATTTTAAGTTTATTTTTAAGTTTATTTTGTTTAAAGGTTTATTATAGGTTTATTTTAAGTTTATTTAAGGATTATAAAAGGTTTTCTTTTTAATTTTATTCCATTTTTTAAAAGTTTTTAAAGATTTTTAAAAAAATTATTTAAGGTTTATTGTTTCTATTTATGGATTTTAAAAATTTTATTAGAGGTTTATCAAGGTTAAAAATCTAAAACGAATATGTTTTTTGTACTTGGGTCCAATCTATTACTACATCACTGCCACATAGGCTTTTTATTAACCTCACTCTCATTATACCGTTCCACTCTAATTGTTAGTCTATCATTGAACTCTCCTATGGGACCCATTATCACTACATTTTTCACTCATTTTTCTTTTACAATATATACTACATAAAATACATTCTTCCACACAAACAATTAAATATTTTTAATTAGTGAGAAATCATATATTTTACGAATAATACCATAAAATTTTTGTACCAAAACTATAAATAATTTTGAAATAGAAAAATTAAATTGTACTTTAAAAAATTAAAATTTACTACATAGAAATGAACTACTACAAATATGTTACGTGTAATAATAAAAGTATATCAAATATTTTTAAAAATAAACTAATTTTCATCATGACTCTCTCGAAACAATTCCATAGATGCTCGACCAAAAATATGCACGAAGACGATGATACATCTCTTGATCACGTAGAATATAATGAAAGTCCTAGTCCCAATAGAAATGACACTCCAAAAGAGGGGTGAATTGGATTTTTAGCAAGTTAAAAACTTTGTTGAAAATCATTTGCAAACCAAAAAAAATTAACAAAGTTCTTTTAAACTGAAACTAAAGATCTAATCCACACACAATAATACAAATCAAACGCAAAATAAGTAAGAGAGAGAAATGGAAGAGAGCACAAATCCGATTTATAGTGGTTCGGTCCTCTTGACCTACGTCCACTTTCCTAGATCCCTTAGAGAATTTCAAATCGCTATCTTCATCACTTTCGGGAGGAGGAAAACTGTTTACAACATTTGTTTTTGAGGGATCAACAAGCAAACCGTTACACATTGTTTTTGTTGGCTCAATAAGAAAACCGTTTCCCTAGTTTTTGCAGACTCAACTAGAAAGTCGAAACCATTTATTTTCAGGAAAAAAACAAGTAAACCAAACCTCTAGTTTTTGCGGGCTCAACTAGAAAATTGAAACTCCATTTTTTAATGATCACTAGCAACCACTCTTATTTTTCTAAGGCACAATAAGGAAACCTATCTATCCCAAGCAAACAACCTTGCTTGTTACAAAATCAACCTAAGATTTAAACAGATTAAGGTTCACACAAACCTAGAAATATGATAGCAAGTAAATAGCTCAAATGAGTTAGAAAGGTAGAGAAGAGAGAAACAATAATAGCAAAGTATAGCAAGTGACTCTCTTGTCTCTCTTCTGCTCTGGGACGTCTATTTATAACTAATCTTAGAAATATAGTCGTTGGAATCCTTGAAGTATCCATTGTGAGAGAGCGGAAAATTCTGTTTTAAATGATGTCACTGTCTTCTGCGTGCGTAGTACAAATCTATGTG
The DNA here is from genome assembly GCA_948243855.1 of Flueggea neowawraea. NCBI lineage: Eukaryota > Viridiplantae > Streptophyta > Magnoliopsida > Malpighiales > Phyllanthaceae > Flueggea > Flueggea neowawraea. The sequence continues at coordinate 2,403 of CAODLS010273275.1, read as the reverse complement.
CATAGATCTTTGATCCAACTGAGTTCTACTTTCGTTAATAGTAAGTTTGTGTGAATTGTACGAACTCCAGTTGTAACTGCCTTGAATAGATTGCCATCTACATGCCTTGTTCCCTTTCTATGTGCGTGAGAAACTCTATCTTCTTTGTAGGCTGCTCTGCGTGCGTTGTTCTGATCTCCAGAATATGCTTCTTCACCCATACATTTTTCACGTGCGTCACTCCTTCATTTACGAGCGTTGTCGGATTCTCAAGGTTGCACCTTTGATTCTCCACGTCAGTGTGTCAGAGAATATTCAAATTTGAAATTCCCGATGAGCATCTTGGCTTTGTCTGTCAGTCCAGCTCATCTTCGTTTACATGCATAGCACTTTCGCAACGTGCGTAGATACTTATGTTCAAAGATTACATCTTTGCTCATCAACGCGTCTTGTTCCTTATGTTCAAAGTGATTTTTTGAAGGAAATCACAACATCTTCATATCAACGTCTCGTCTACGTGTGTTGATGATCTTTAACATGCGTTAATAAACACCTGATGATCACTCCTTGTTTTTGTCATTCAATCAACATCCATTGGTTCCTCCTCAGCATGCCTTGATGCCATTTTCCAATGATCTACGTGCGCTATAAAGGCATAACGTGCGTTGATGCTATAAACTAGAGAATATGCACATTTGCTCTTTTTTCATGGATGCTTTGCATTCATCATCATCAAAACTGAACTCACAAATCTCTCTTTTTTTATGATGACAAAACATACATGAATTTGAACATTTAATCATCAATAACAAACAAATTGATAAGGATTTCACTCCTTGTCTCTTGGTTAGTCCAACACAATAGTATTCATGATGTTTAAAATAAAGATGATACCAATTGAAAAATAACATGCAAATTCATGTAACACTTCTCCCCCTTTTTGTACCATAAAAAAGGATATGTAAAAACAACATTCTCTCTCATTTTCAATGAAATATAATCAAAAATAATTTAGCACATATAGCTCCCCCTAAGCAAATGCATTTATCAAAGAAATGATTTTGAAATTAAAACTCCCCCTTTTTATTTCAAAATATGCACAACAGTAAAAATGTATCTCCCCATTTAAAGAACACAAAATCAATGTATACAATCATTTCAAATATGCATAAAATCAATAAATAAAAAATTGAATAAATGAAAAGAAAAACAAAACAAAGTTTGATTTCAAGGAAAGGGTACCACATTTGCATTCCTATCTTTTTCAAAGATAGCCGTTAAGCACAAGATTCCTTTTTCTTTGTTGGCATCATCATCATCGCTTGAGATATAATCAAGAACTCTCATTTTTCTCTTTTTTCTATGCTTCTTCAAATATGGACAATTCGGTTTGACATGGCCCAGTTCATTACACTCATAGCAAATGAGTTTGCTCTTCTTCTTGTTTGCCTATTTTGCTTCTCTTTTCTTGTTGAGAAATTTGCAGAATCTCTTTGTAAGATATTTCACATCATCAGAATCAGCCTCTTCATCATCATCCTCACTTGAGCTTTCAACATATTTTAATGCCTTCAATGCAATGCCTATGTCATTTTTCTTCTTCTTCTTGCCTTCCTTCTCTTCATCTTCTTCCACACTTATTTCATGAGCGAGTAAGGAACCAAACAACTCCTTTAAAGGCAGAGAATTCAGATCCTTAGCTTCTAGGATTGCATCCTTCTTATAAGTCCATGATTTAGACAAAGATCTTAGAGTCTTCCTCATAATCTCAGAATTTGTGTATGATTTTCTAAGAGAATTGTGGCCATTGAGGATGTCATTGAAGCGATCAAACATTTCTTGAATAGATTCATCTTCCTCCATCTTGAACAACACATTTTTAAGTTTAGGTTTGTTATATGCCATTTTCTAAAATCTTGTTCCTAAAAATGTCATATTCAATCAAATAAAAATCCAATTTCTCTTTTCATTTTTCAATTTTTTTCGCTCTCCTCATTTCTCTCTCCTCCTCCCCTTTCTCACACTCTCAGTTCTCTCCTCCTCTCTTTCTCATGTATTGTGAAAACCCTAACCGCTCCCTCACCTGCTTCTCTTTACCGCTCTCTCCTGCTATCATCGTCTCTTTCTCTCTCTCCCCCCTTTGTCGCTCCATTGTCGCTTATCTCCGAGGTTTGTCTCCTTCAAACAACGCCATTCCTTGTCGTTCCGAATTGCCTTCGTGCTTTTGTTGTCCGTTGTCTGTTTTTTGGATTTTTGTAGGTCTATAACAGCGACGAAGTGGGGATGATGGCGAAGTGATGGTGAAGGTGGTTTCGACGGGCAATGGTGGTTCCGAGGGCGGCGACTAGGGTTCTAATCCTACCTGCTGCCTTTTTTATTTTAAAAAAAAATTGTTTTATTATTGTTAAAAATGAGAAAAGATTT
>CAODLS010273267.1:0-10446 GCA_948243855.1 Flueggea neowawraea | reverse complement strand
GTTTGGGGTGAGAAATATTTCTTGAAAAACTTCGAAAGGTTGGTCAGAGCCAAGACATTAATTGATCCAGACAATGTTTTCAACAATCAGCAAAGCATTCCTCCATTGTCTTCAGTTAGTTATAAAGCTGAGATTTAATGCTATGCAGATGTAATTAAGAGGTTGTATCATGAAGTTCGTCAACAAAGTGTGTTGAAATTTTATAGTACATGACTAAATCAATTTAACTATTATAAAATAAATTAATGACAGAGTCAAAATTTAACTAAAGTGGGTTGAGCTCAAAATATAAAAAAAAATGACGAATGAAACAAAATAAGTAGAATTTGCAAGAATATGTAGGGTTCGCAAATATTCGGTATAATCGGTTGAACCGACCCTACTACACCTAACTCCGCCTTTAAAATTAAATATAGAACAAAAAGACAAACTAATACTTCAAATAAGAAAACATAACTGTTGTTGTCTCAAATTCGCAATGGTCAACAAACATTGTGAATCGCCTTTTATCCTGCAATAACAAATGAAAGTGAGGTCGGTTAGTCCTCAAAAGACTCTCTGACGTTCAAGTTATATTTAGTTCGACAGAACTTTAGGTGTAAAGTCTGAGTGTAGAGAATGTCCTATTTAAATGTGATGGAGATTCATATTTATAGAAGAAGAATGGTGGCATGAATGTAATTTCTGCGAGTATTCTCAAAATAAGGCCTCATATGTGAGCTTTTAGATTTATTTCTTAATTGGGTTTAACGGGTCCAAAATCACGTTACATCAATTGCTTTCCACTCATATTTTCGGGCATCCTGAACATAGGAGTAACACATATTGTTTCTTTCTTCGCACTTGAAGGATGACAATCTTGGTTCCTTTATCGCCATGTGGGATGTTTCTAACTTCAGTGACCAATGGCAGAATTTTTTAGCTCCAGGGACTATTCTGAAATTTGTTGGAATTTTAAAGGCTTATTGGGACCTTTAGCAGTTGAATTTTCGTCGCAGAGGCTTTCGTCATTTAAGAAGAATTTGGGAATTGAGTTTGATGTTTTCCGCATGCACTGAGTTGACTCAGTGCATGACTCGGGACCGTATCTCTCTTAATTTTCTTCCACCTCGTTCATGATTTCTTGCCTTCTTCCTCTTCTTTTTTTTTTTCATTTTTCCGATTTGATTTTCTAGATTTTCTTCTTAATTAGATCTAGGTTTCTCTTTTTCCCTTTGATTTACTTTCCATTCTTTCTTCCGACCTGCTATTTTTCTTTCCATTTTTTCTTGATTTCTTCCTTCATCCATTCATGGATTTGATACTGTTGGATCATTCTTGATTCATTTCCATTAACAGCTCTGCAAAGCTAGGACCACTGTTATATAAATCCTCAATTTCTTCGAGAGCACTTCTTCCCTTTTATCAGTTCATGCCTCTCATTCCTGCAAATTTTCTTTTTTTTTTACTAACTTTGATTTGGTGAGCCAATTTCCATTTTTTTTCCTTCTATCTTTTTTTTTTCCAGATTTGCTGTGTTTTTGGGTTTCATATATGCTCTCTTATTTTTACGTATCTTTAGCCTTTGTTTGGATGGATGGAAATGAATGGAAAAGAAAAGAATGGAAATGATATTTCTTTTCTATTATTTGGATAACAACAAAATGATAAAAACAGAGAAATGAAGGAAAATAAAAGGAAATAAAGGGCGATTTTTATTTCTCACCAATTTGGTGAGAAATGAAAGGAAATGTCATTTTCTTCCTTTTCTTTCTCTCCTTTCTATAAACATCCAAACAAAGGCTTACTGATTTGCAGGTTATCAGAGGTGGTAGTCAGAGATTGGTAGTTGGCTCCCTTAAAGAGAAGAATTGAGAGTGGTGTTTTGTGTAGTCTAAAGCCAACTAAAATTAGGTTGCACAAACCCATTTGAAATTTCTACAAAATCCCCAAGAAGAGTTGGTGACTGGCTTCCTTGACAAAAAAGATTGAGAATGGTGTTTTATATAGCCTTAAGACCAACATAAATCAAGTTTACATAATGTATCATTCGGAATTTCATTACAAACTACAACTAAAAGAGATGGTATGCACGTTGTCCACTGGTTGCAAATTCATGAATAGGTGGTCTGATTTGGGTGGTTGATTGAGAAAAATAAGAACTGAGAATGATATCTTATTTTGTCTTAAAGCCATCTGAAACAAAGATTTAAATAAAATACCATTCAGAATACCAACAATCATGGTGTTAAGAAGAGTTGGTTCGCCTCTCATTCCTGGTGAAGAGTTGCAGATCCGGTCTTGAGAAATTGAGGGTGGTGATGTTTTTTTGCCTTAATTAAAGGTTAAAATCAAATCCATTCGGAATTGCACCGGTAGTACCAACTAGAACAGCTTGTCAGCGTGCTTGTCTCTACTTGCAAACCCATGTTCAAATCCTACCATCCATTTTTTTCGTGGATTAATTTCGAACAATATTCTTAATTGTTGATTGTCCACCCCATATCCCGAAGTTGGGTCGGCTCAAGCGGTAGTGCAGCGCATTTCAGTCCTACACTTTTCGGGGATTTTTTTGTTGGGTCACGGACTTGAACGACCGACCGTTCACATGCTTCAAATGGCGCGTCGCTTGGTTCCTCTGGTTATTTAGAAAAAAAATTCATCGTAAGATATAGAACAAGGATTCGAACCTCCCACATAACGCGAAGTGGGAAAGTGCTCCAACCACGTGATCCAATGACTCACGACATCGCCTTTTACTTAAGGAGATTGATTTCCGAACAACTAGAGTTCCAACAAAAACTCCTCCATTTATTTATTATTATTTTTAAACAATATTTTACTCATTTTCAAGGTCTCTGGACATTCTTTGAAGAGCATGTCTTGCTTAGTTCAAAATCCATTTGAGCTCACTTCTTTGGATGATACAATCCTAGTTTTAGAAGAATTCTTTATAAGAATGTAGTTGTTGACTAGTTGTTTTGGATTTTTCTGAACTTACAATTCAGTTCTTTTTCATGGTGTTATCGATATTTTGGTTTGGTTATGTCACTATTGCTCCCCAATCACTTAACCCAAATTTATTTTTTGAGTTAAATAATTTTTTTATTGTAATAATAATAATGATTTTATTTGTCCTTGTCTTGATACATGTATTCTTTTTATTCTCTGAACTTCATGCATCATTACATTGTGTTGTTCAACTTGATTGATTCACGATTATTTTCCGCATGCGTTCATTACAAATATTTGTTTGTCACACGTTTTAAAGGTTTTTTCGTGTTCTTGTAATAAATCACAATTATTTTCTACATGCGTTGACGACAAATCTTTGTTTGTCACACGTCTTAATGGTTTTTTTGTGTTCTTATAATAAATCATGATTATTTTCTGCGTACGTTCATGACAAATCTTTGTTTGTTATGCGTGTTAACGATTTTTTCGTGTTCTTGTAGTAAATCATGATGATTTTCCATGTGCGTTCATGACAATTTTCTGCTTGTCACACATCTTAACGGTTTTTTCGTGTTATTGTAATAAATCATGATAATTTTCCGCTTGCGTTTATGACAAGTCTTTGTTTGCCACACGTCTTAATGGGTTTTTCGTAGTTTGCATGCTTTTGTAATGAGTTCTTGGTTTCTTCCAATGTTCCTACTCGTCTTATGCTTTAGCAAACAATCTTTGGTGATGGGAATGGAGCCTATACTTTTATCACATTCTAAGTATAAGTTTGGCTCATCCATTCCCTTCTTTTTGTATATATGTTTATCAATCTTGAGACTTCTTCCTCCGACAGATGTAGTAGGTAGCGTGTATATGCGATCTCATAGTGTGTACATAATATAAAAGTGATGCATGAGTAAATGAGATGAGACATGATGTATGCAAGTGTAATGTTTATGCTGAATAGTAAAAGAGGAGAAAGATTCATAATAGTGCAACCTTCAGGTCTATGTCAACAAATATTTTCCGTTCCACTTAGTGAAATGATTTGAGATCTCAATAATGAGTAATTTTCCATCCAAACCCCATTTAGAAAGTGGAGGCAGTTCTTGAAGTTTTGAGATTTTTTTATTGACAATTGGGACATCGTTTTGGCATTTGTAATGCTTTTTTATTTTCTACGAGGCATCTTCATTCATTGTTGGCCGAAAAACCCTACTTGAGTTCTTTATTTTCCCGAGTTCTTTCCTTAAGCATGACCATTTATTCTTTTAACATTCTCATATTTTATCTGAGGCAGGTCCTGAAGAGTTCTCCGAGGTGGGTTCGGAGGAGTTCTTCGAGGTGAGTCATGAGGAGTTTTTGAGGTAGGTCATGAGGAGTTCTTCGAGGTGAGTCCTGAGGAGTTCTCCGAGACAGATCCTGAGGAGTTCTCTGAGGTGGGTTCTGAGGAGTTCTACAAGGAAGGTCCTGAGGAGTTCTACGATGTAGGTCCTGAGGAGTTCTCCTATGCGGGTTCCGAGGAGTTATTTAAGATAAGTCCTGAGGAGTTCTTCGTGGTAAGTTTTGAAGAGGTCTCCAAAGAATACAACTCCAATGTATGACTCTACAGATGAATCCAAGATTGATGACTCTAAGGAATGGCTCCAGGGAAGGCTTTAGAGAAAATTTTGAAGCTGCTACAGAGAAGAATCCTAAGAATTTCTCCGAGAGCTTCTCAAAAACAAACTTGTAAAGACCTCTTGAGGATGAAAAAGATCAAAATATGAAGTGGTTAAAATGGGAAAGAACGTTGGAAGAAATCAAAGACAAAAAGTTATGAATGGTTGAAAACACAATATTTCGCTCGATTTTCTACAAACGAAGTCAATTGTTGTTGCCTCAAATCCACAACGGGAATGAAATAGATAAACAAACACCTTGAATAGCCTTTTATCCTACAAGAACAAATCAAAGTGAGGCTGGTTAGTCCTCGAGGGACTCTCCGACGCTCAAGTTAGTATTTAGTTCGACAGAACTTTAGGTGTAAAATCTGAGTGTAGAGAATGTCCTATTTAAATGTGATGGAGACTTATATTTATAGAAGAAGAGTGGTGGCATGAATGTAATTTCTGCAAGTATTCTCAAAATAAGGCCTCATCTATGGTCTTTTGAATTTATTTCTTAATTCGGTTTAATGGGTGCAAAATTATGTTACCCTAATAACAGAACTTCTAAAAGTATAAGACAAGAACAAGACTGACAACGTTTTCATCAATCGGCAAAGTATTCCTCCGAAATTGATATTTAACGTAATTGAGATTTGTAATTGAAGTTTAACAATATTTGCTGACCGAAAAATAAAATCAAGCAGATTTAACAACATATGGACTGTAATTTCATCTTTACCAGCTTTAGTTTCTCATCTCAGAGTCTCTTAATAAGTTGAGGATTTCATTTAACTCCATCCCATCGATGAGATTTCTACAGGAGTTAATGCTCCTCTTATTTAAATAATATTATAAGAGCATCTTTAATGGTCTCCTTATATTCACACTCTTCTTTATTATAAAGAGAAATTCTCTAAAATTCAATTCCAACCCACTCTTTATATCACTCTTTTATCTATAAAAGTAATATAAATAGTGGAGTTTACTCCCTATATCTAACTAGCTAAAATGACTCTCTATTTTAGTTGTCATTAATGAAAGGTATATTTTGTCATATATTTTATTCTTTATCTCTCTTCTCATTTAATTATTATTCTCCCTTCCACCAATAGAAATTTGTTATCCACAAAATAAAGAGTCAAACTAAAGAGTAGCATTGAAAGATATTTGTATCTTCAAACTATATAATTTATGGTGTTCTCCATTTTTATCAAAAATTCTCTAAAAAATAAAGAGCACTATTGGAGATGCTCTAAATCCACCAGATTTCAAAACAATGCATTGGGTTAGCATAGTAAATAAAGTTGATTCATAGGTTGGTTTATATTTTCAAAATATATTAAATGATAAATTGTAAGTGGACTGTCTAGTAGGGATATGAGGTATATTTTATATTTAAGCTTGCTAGTTTAATATTTATCGGCCAAAAATATCATAATTACGCGCAATTGAAAATTAATTAAAATTAAGATGAGGGTGATAAATAAAATTAAATGGTAAATATCTTGGGTTAATATTAATTAAGGAAATAATTAATAGAAATTGAAAAGATCGAGATGAGGGTGATTTTAGGAAGAAGTTGGTTGGGACAGTTACAAAAAAAAAATCTAAAAAAGCAATTTAAATTTCTAAAATGTAAAGGCATTCAAAATGTCTATAGAAATATCCACCCTTTTAATGCGGTTTCAAAAATGTCAAATTTTGACATTTTGACCATCTTTTGACCGCATGTCAGAAGTTTGACTGCGTGTTGACCACACGTTTAACCACACACAAGAAAGTTTGACCACCGACAAAATGAGAACAAATTGGTCATATTATTCTAGGTACGAAAATGAGTACAAAACGAAAACATATTGTTCTCTTTATTCCAAATACATTATGAGTATAAAACGAGAACAAACCAAGTTTAATGAACAAATGCATACTAAAATGAGAACTGACTAATCACTTTGACCACTAAAAAAAATAAATACAAGATGAGTACATCTTCAACAAATGCTTACAAAAGTGAGTACAAAATAAGTATATCTCACAAATATTTTTAAATTTATTTGGTCAACTGTACAAATGAGTAAAATACGAAGTGTGAAAACCATTGGCCTTTTGTAGGATCTACATCCATACAATACTTCGTTTTTTTTACCTTCACTGGCACAGCTTGAATAACAGCATTGGTCAATTTTGCAATTGAAGTCTTTTCTTTGAACAATGTAGTAAACCTACAATACTTTGTTTTTTTTTCCTCCACTAGACATCTTGAATAACAACATTATTTGTTGATTTGAGCTAGAATTTCATATTTGTGAATTAATTCAAGTCAGCATATGAATCAATTTAAAGACATCTCCATTCCTTCTTAGGTACTGAAATTTAACTAAATAGCTTCTGTTTTGAAGACATCAATTTGAAGACGTCTCCATTCCTACTTAAGGAATTACATCATTATTTTAATTTCAATCAAATATAACTGCCTTTTCTTCCACAGATACCAATTTGAATGACAACAGTAATCAAACTCAAATATCTTCCAAAAAAACACACTCACTAATCAATGTTTTTCTATTAAAAGAATCTGAGACAACACTAATGAATAAGAATGATATAACCAAACAACATGTGCATAAGTAGGATGCATTATACTAGAAACAAAATGTTACACAAATTAAAATGGTATTTGTGTGAACTACACCTCTGAGAACACATCCATACCAAATGGAAGATCCTTTGCCAACCTGAACATTACCGATAATAGATGCACTAACACATCATTATCAACAACCGAAGTTTTGTCAAATATATTCATCAACGTTTGATGTCTCGACACTACTCATGCACAAAAATCACTTAAATTAAATTCAATCCAATTTTTTAGGGTTTACAAACTCCAAAAAATTACAAAAAAAAAGCAAAAATAAAGTAATCAAGGAGAAGATTAAAGGACTGAAGCAGCGAAGGGAGGTTGGGAGAGAAGGAAGAAAGGGAGTCGGAGAACAAACAAGGGTGTGGAAAGAGAGGTAGGTGGAGAAGGAGACCAGGTGAGAAAAGGAGAGAGAGGCAGATATGAAGGCAGAGAGAGAAAGGAGAGAGGAAGAAGATGAAGGTGCAGAGGTGAGAAAGATGAGATAGAGGGGGAGAGGAGAGAGAAAATGACAAAAAAAGAGGATATAAATATTCAAGCATAATTGAAACTATAATTTGAGATGTTTTATTTCTAAAATTGTAACCAACTATGTGATAATATTAAAATCATAATATAAAAAGTGGACAGGGAGGCTAATTACCCAAGTGTAATATCCCGTCGGATTTCGACATAGGTCTCTGTAGTTTTTGTTTGTCTCCGATCCGATCCTTGAGATTCATAAATGTTGCTTGGATGTTGGTGGTGTTAGAGATCTCTTTTTGTGTGAATAAACTTAGAGTTACTCGAGTCATTCGTGAATTACTCGAGTGAGCGTGGGTAGTTACTCGAGTAAGATTTTGTGTTACTCGAGTAATCAAAAGTGGGTTCATGCTTCATGATGTTCTGGGATCAAGACTTGCTCGAGTAAGCTTGGACTTACTCGAGTGAGCGGGGTCAAAATTTCCTTTGAAGCAAGAGTTACTTGAGTAACATTTTGAGTTACTCAAGTAAGTACTGAAATAACTCAGACACTTAGAAAAATGTTGTGTTTTACTGTCTAGGTCTATTTAATACCCCCACCCGACTCTTCTTCGTCATTTACTCCTTCAAACCACCACATTTACTCTGAAATCCATCTCTCTTCCTTTTCCATTGCCTATGCTTGATTCCTTGAGGTAAGATCTATCTTTTTCCACTCTTGTTACTTTCATTTTCTTGTTGAATGCATTATTTTATTGTGCATTTTTTGGAGTGACGGTTTGAACTAGGGTTTCGGATTTGGGGTTGTTCTTGATGTTTTTGATGGAAATGAGTGTTAGGAGTAGTAAAATTAGAACTTTGGGAGTCTAAAAACACCTAGGTTAAGCTTGAAATCATAAGAATTGAAGGTGTTCATAAGTGGGTATGAACCATTTTGGGTTGGGTTGGGTTGGGTTGATGTTGGGGTGATTTCGAGTTGCATTGTTGGATTGGAGTATAGAGTAATGTTCTGGAGATTATTTAGGACCAATGTGGGTGATTGGTAACATTTTTGGTTTGTTGAATCGTGTTTGAGGAATTCTAGAGTTTTCTGGGCAGGAATTCACTCGAGTAAGAACTCGACTTACTCGAGTGAACCCAGCGGTGAATTACTCGAGTAAGTCCTTTCTTACTAGAGTAAGTTAAGAGGGCAATTACTCAAGTAAGCCTCTAATTTACTCGAGTAAGCTATGGTTTTAGGGACCAAACTTGTAACTTTTCATATTTTGTGATTTCTGATAATTAGGGGTCTTATTTGATGATTTTGACTGCTTGGAGGACTAGTAAAATACATTGAGGATTGATAGGGAAATTTTGGAAAATATGAGAACTGAATGTAATTTTACATGGGTCGGGGACCTAACTATAATTTTTCATAGATTTCAGATTTTGGGTCGAGAGCGATAGATTCTCTTTCGAGTTAGACTTTCAGTGATCTCGAGAGTCAACATCTGCATATGCATATAATGCATTCAGTACCGCCACAGTACCAACATCATCTTCTAATATCTGTTATGTATGTATCTACATGAATGTCTGTTATATTATTCGTAAATAATATATTCTGATATGTGACACCTAGTTACGGGATATGTAATCTTTGGTATACCAATACTCTGTCAAGGCCCTAGTTACTAGGGTAAAAGGGGTAACCGTGTATCCAACCAGATACATGCTCTATTCTATCTGGTGGCAGAGTCCACATTACTATTTTGTCTGTTCTGTATTAGTTTTGGTGCCCTAGTCCAATCATTTATAAGCATTGTCATTTGATTTATCAATTAATAGAGAGGCATTTCATTTCATGTCTATGAAATATTATATGTTTTATGAAGATAAAATCTCCATGAATAGTTTATTCTTCCTTATGTCATCAAGTATGACTTGATAGTAAAACCTTAAAGTAAAAGGAATACTATTTTAAATGTCCCTAATCGATTGTTACCATGAGAATGATAACAAATCAAGGTTAGTATGTTGCTAAGTTGATAATCATGTTTTACTGATTATGGATATGGGATATCACTTAGAACATAAATATATGTTGGAGAACATGTATTGGACATGCCAGCTATGAAAGCACTTTATGGATCTATGTCACAAGTAGCTTTCATGTAGTGGTGATGTTTGAGTCTTCTGACTGAAACTCACTATAGACTCCTACATGAGGAATCACATGTTTTAAATTAATCAAATGTGATCTGTAATAGGGTGACAATAAAAGCTATAATTGAATATGTCATGAATCTTGTAGAGGAGTGATAGTGAAAGTGGCAAATTTGTTCCTCTTATGAAAAGTGATATCTTTAGGCCACTTGATGAGTAGAATTGATGGAATGCATGCATACTCGAATGAATTGATAAAGAGTTACCAATGTCATTTGTTATATCAATCTACTTGGGATCAAAAAACACATTAAACTATATAAGGTTGACATATTACCATGCCTTATGCTTAATAGAGATATCGTGAGACAAAATGACTAGATATCAAACTACGAAAGGTAAACTCGGATCACCGACATCCACTCAATTTTGGGTTGTCATAATATATTACTAGATACCTCTTATGGACTATGGGCTTAAGTTTTGGGACAATGCCCATTGCCAACTTTGAGTGGGCTTACAAGGTCGCACACAAAAACGATTTAGATTGATTCACAAAATATTATCTCTTATGACAATTGAATTATTAAGATAATTAATTTCATTAATTATTTATAATTCAGA
>CAODLS010273159.1:0-12970 GCA_948243855.1 Flueggea neowawraea | reverse complement strand
TCCGTTCAAAACCATAGATGAACAAAGATAAGGTGAGATGACAGAAAGAAGAGATCAAAGAATGATTCTTACCTTCAGAATCGCAATGGAAGTGTTGAGGAGTGATTGCAAGTGTAGAGGAGTAGTTGAGAGAGTGATTTCGGTGATTGAGATGAATTATGACAGAAGAACCGCAGGTGGGTGTATTTATAGAACCTCAGAACTAAAACGTGGCATTTCATTTAATGACTGCAGAAAAGGCCCATCTACGTGCGTTGAACCTTCTTTTACGCACGTTGATCGAGTACTACGTGCATAGACGAAGCTCCTGTGTACGTAGATGACAGATCTGGCAACCTTTGCCTCACGGATCAATGATCAACGTGCACACCACCTAGTTCTATGCACATAGATCACCATGCTCACCACGGTTCCAAGTCCAAATCACGTCCAACGTGCGTGGACGTCTCCAACGCACACAGACGTGCCCAAGCACACTTATGGTCTGGATCAGACATGCATCTACGCACGTAGCACAATCACCTATGCACGTAGACAACACCCTGACCTCAATCTATGAGCGTAAAACGTCTCCAACACACACAGATAACCTGCTATGTGCTTTGCACACACAAACCACCTCCAACATTCTCGATCGGAGTTTAACACCTCAAAGCCCCAAATTTCCCTGAAGTCTTGACGGAATACTATCAAATTCCAATCAGAGTGAACGGGATATTACATCGGTAGTCATGTTGTCTTGATCAGGCACATGATTGGATATTGATAGAGACAGAGTCCTCATCACCATTAGTGGCAGGTCCACAACACCTCGTGATTAGTGGAAGAGTCTATATCACGTTTGTTTTGGTCCTCTATCTATGATATATGTTTTGACTTTGAAATGATATTATTATTATTACTATGCCTACGTGGCAAACCATTTGATTTTGAAATTTCTAGAAAAGCTAGGAAGATTTTAGGCTTTGTTTCTGAAAATTTTGATAATAGTTTGAAATAATTTTTGATTTCTGTTCTGAAGTTTTTGATATAACTTACAAATGGTTTCTGTATTGGAACTTCTGCTAAGATAAAATATTTTCTAAAAAGTTTCGCTTTGTTTTGAAAGCATCTCGATCTTGGTTTATTTTGAAAATATTCTTGAAAAATTTTGCTTAGTTCCATCAATGTTTCATGCATGTTGTCTGCTTTGGTTGCGAACGTTTTCGAAACGTATCTTTGAAAACCTACTATGTATGTAGCGTGTATATGTATGCATACCTTTCGATACCTGCATATGGTATTTTCGAATTATTTTCAAAACAGTCTTTGTGAGGCATGTATGAGGAAATCTGGAGTGTTATCCCTCACTGAGTTCTTACCCTCTTTCTTTGTTTTGTCTCTGTTAAATTCTGTCTTTTAGGTGATTTCGATCATCGACATTCTTAGCTCAGTGAGACGTTGTTTGGCTTGGCAGTGAGAGCCCTTCTGATCGGACCCCGTTTGTATGATTTATTAGATGTTTCACACCAGATTTCTGTGGGTTTTGTTATTGTTTCTGTCATTTCAAATGTTTTTAATTTGAAATATTTTCTGCATTTGATATTATATATGTCTTATTTTATTAAATAAGATTTAAACCTTTATTTGATTTTATTATTTACTTGAATATGATTTTAGGTAGAAGTTTTGTACTTTGAGGCTTATGCGAGACGAATCAGATTCACATAGACAATTCACTTTGTACACCGGTCATGGTCCCGGGAATGGGTCGTGACAATTTGGGACTGAGAAAAGTGTTATGGGGTAGGTTGGAGATCGAAAATTTTCTTCACTAAAAACTTTGGAACGGTTCAATTCAAATAAAATCAAAAGTCAATCATTTTTTTATTCTAGTTCTTTTCAATTCAGTTTGGGAATCTCTAAAACCATAAGGAGTCTATTCATTACTCCCATTGTACTATGCATATTGCTCAAATTTTTTTAAAAAAAACAATAAAATAAAAATATAAACATGCCATAGAATTTTTGTTTGAGAAAATCTACATATGGTTTCAAGTTTGACCAAAGAAATATTATGGATGAAACTGTGATCATTTGAAATTGGTTCTCTTACACACCAAAATAAATTGGTATTTTTGTATCCAAATCAGATGAAAAGAAACTAAATACATCTAAGATCAAATCAAATGGTAAAAAGAAAGTTAAAACTAAATTACAAATTAAGCATAAGGCAAGTAATTATCTAAAAAAACAGTTGATTCAACTTATACAATTTAATTTAACTAGATTGCGTTGTCTTTTAATTAAAATTGATTAGATGATATTATTTTATGTCAAAATTTTCTAAAAGAAATGTCAATTCATATAAGGAAATATTTGAATATCATTGTACAACTTTTTTAGTGAATGTTTCGTTCATCGTTCTACATCTAAAGAGTATATCAAGAAGGGCTCCACTGGCTGGAACATTCACTTCTATGCTCCTGTACAACCGTAGGGACTTTGTTAAAGGTCGAAAATTCGATAGAAATAGCTAATTATTTTGCCACTTATAATTAATTAACATTTCTTTCTAAATTAGAAAAAATCATGCAGGTTTCCATTG
Source organism: Flueggea neowawraea (assembly GCA_948243855.1). Taxonomy (NCBI): domain Eukaryota; kingdom Viridiplantae; phylum Streptophyta; class Magnoliopsida; order Malpighiales; family Phyllanthaceae; genus Flueggea; species Flueggea neowawraea. The sequence goes on along the minus strand of CAODLS010273159.1, from coordinate 10,383 downwards.
AATATTTGTAGACATGATATATTTGAGTTCTCTCTTTATGAACTATACAGTACCAATCAGACTCAACTATTAGGCTTAGGTGATAAATTAATAGGTTACTAGTTCAACCATCAACCATCAAATCATGGAAGATAAAAGAAAAGAAAAAAAAAAGGCCAATAAAGGGGCATTGGCATAGGAACTACATTGTGTTCTTATTGATACTAAAAATTATGAACTCCAACTCTAAGAAGTCGTAAATGGAAGCAAATAAAATGATTCATGAAAAAAAAGCGTACTTTGTGTTCACAGTACAGAAAATGAAACTAACTAAAGTTAATATGTACATATGTTTGGAGTTCACCACAACTGATACGTCCTTCACTTGCAAGCAAATTTTGATATATAAACCACTGCTTGGTCTCTTTGCATTAGTCATTGCTAAGTGTTATCAGCCTGGAATAGATTTTGAGAACAACTATTAAATTTTAACTCATCAGTGCCACCATAAAGGCTGTCTTTCGGGTTAATCGCTGCTGGTTCTGCAGAAGAGTCTTTATCTGATTTCATGTTGTCACCATTGCGGCTGTCATTCTGGATGCATTGGATTTTGATTGCTTCCGGAGTTTTATCAGTGGCCACCTTGGCTTCGGGAGGCCTGCCTCTGCCGTGATGTTGCAATGGCTTAGTTGTATCTTGAGCAATATCTATTTTACGAGGCCTTCCTCGTCTTCGGCGCTGTGGTTGGGGCTCCTAGGGATCACAATGAGACAAGTGTGCTGACACCACTGTGGTTGTCTCTACAACACAGATTAGTTTGCGAGGCCTTCCTAGTCCTCGGCGCTTTGGTTGCTGTTGCTGCTCAAAGCGATGCTTAGGATCTGAAGAACATGAGGCACTTACGTTTGCATTCAACTCTGTTTCTTCTTTGGGCAGAATCTGGCTTCTAGAAAACTTCTGCTTCTCTGCATCAACATCTAATTCAGACAAAGCTGATGTTTCAAGCTGGTGCAAATTCGCTTCATTTCTTTGACAATAATTCAACAGTCGAGACTGATTTTGAGTTCGCACAACAAACTCATCATCTGCATCATCGGGTTGCTGTACTTGACTTAATTGTTCCAGTACTGAGGGAGCTAACGCCTTTTGTGGAGTGCTTAAGCTCAAACAATTACCTTCACCATCCTGAAACGATTGTAATTTCTGGGTTTTGACATCCGTTTCCTGGTCTTGCTGTTTTCGGTATTTCCAAATTGCCATCTGTTGCCATTTCAGCCATTGCAGCTTCTCTTCTATCATCCCAGCAGGCAACGAGGAAACCATTGCCTGTGGCGGAACGTTTAAGCACAAACCATAGCGTTCATCATCAGAACAGGACGCACATGTCCTTGATCTGGGATCAATTTTCTGTTCTTCTTGTTGCCTTTGTTTCTCATTCACCAAATCTTCCCATCTTTGCCACAGCTGTCCTTCAACCATCCAAGTATCAGACTTGCCGTCTCCATGTGGACCCTGTTTCAGCTTCCATTGATCCTGAAAACAAATAGTGTAAAATTTCCGAAAATTGATACTTGAATATTTTTGTATTCATTACAGATTCCACGCACATTTCCTATGACAACAAATAACTCCATAAAGCACAATATTTGGCTTGCCAATCATAAGTTAAACAAATGTCTTGTGTATTTACTAATTTATCCAATGGCTAATAATATCCTTTATGCACCACTTACAATGGCATTTCTCAATTACAACATTCATTAGTTGTTTCATTGATTCAGTCTATGCAGAAATCATCCACATTTTCACCTCATGCTTTTAAGTGTCTACAAAATAAACAACCTACTTTTAGATCACCAAAAAAATTTCATGCGTGTAGCTTGGCGTATTATGCTTTTACTCTCCCCAAGTGAGCTTCTTATGAACTCTTTGTTTTTTTTCCTTCTTTAATCTCTCCCCAACCTTTTGTCACACATATTGTTAGAAAAACAGATGATAGAATAACACAAAAATGTGACGTAGAAATCACAATTACACACAAGAACACCAAGATTTACGTGGTTCGATCAATTCGATCTACGTGCACGGCCAGAGAGAACGAACTATTCGACTTACAAGAATTATTCCAAACCATCTATATATATGTTTACAATAATCACCTAACTAAACTAGGTCAAGGAAACCCTAACACAAATCCTATTCATGCTAAGACACAAATTAAATAGATGAAATTTACAACACACGGACCAAGACTGAGAGACACGGTCCAAACCGCGTGACCGTGTCCACCCTACTTCATTCCTTCCTTTTAAATCCAATTACACGGCCCATGCAACTTCCACCTATCATGTTCTTTCCTTTATTTATTCATTCACCAATCATGGCTTATGTTTCAATCAAGCCACCAATCCAAGTCTTTCTTCTTGAATTTAAACCGTGGCTTCCAATTCTTCAAAATTTAATTCAATCTCAACAATTCTCCACTCTCAACAATTCTCAACCTTGAATTGAATTTTCTTCCTTCAAATTTAGAATAAAGAACAACTCCTCTGTCATGCGCCCGAGGGGCCTCAAGCTCCGCAATCATGAACCAAGCCCAAGTCAAGCTCAAAGTTCTCTCCACTTGCTAGCTTTACCTCTTTTCCATCCACATCAAGCAACAAATCACAATGCATACCTCTTGCATTATCAAGGGAGTGCAATTCACCGTCTATTATACTAGATCTCTTTTTTGCACCCTTAGTCAGTGTTATCTTTTTCAGTTCTCTTGTTGCTACAATCTGTGAATCAACCGGATCGACTTTTGACTGTTCTAGAGTCTCGATCACAAACTCCACATTTTCCACAGTTGAACTTCCAACAGTCATAACATCATTTGGGACCACTAAGTTACCAACCAAGGCGTAAACGTCATTCCGCAATTTACCCTTCATCACTACTGAGGAACCTTTGAATACCCGAATCTCTCCACCTCTTCTAAAGAAACTATAACCTTGATTAGCCAAAGTACCAACATAAATCAAATTTCTCTGCAACACCGGGACATACCAAGCATCGAGTTTCCTGACTATCCCATTATGCATCTTAATCTGCAAAGAACCACTACTTTCAACACTCACCTTCTCACTATCTCCCAATTTCACACTGTCTCTCCATTATCTAAAATAATCAAACAGTTTTCTAGAAAAAATTCATGTGATAAGCTGCACCAGTGCCAGCTATCTTCATATCTAGATGCAGTAACTATTAAAACTTCACTGTTTTCTCCCTCATCAGAATTATCCTAAACTACTGTTGCCATTGATTCCTGAATGTTTCTCTTATTCTTATGTGGACAATTCCTTCTAATGTGCCCAATCACCTTACAGTGAAAACATCTCAACTCAAATTTCAACATCGAATGTGATCCACAGTTTCTTCCATTATTCATTTTCTTGCCACCCCTCACAGTTAATCCGGACTCTACATTGTCTCTACCAGAACTAGAAACTAATCTCTTAAGTTCTTTAAACAACAGATCATCCTTAACATCATTAATCGAGATTTCATATCTACCATATATTATAGTATCAAAAAAATTCTCATAAGATCCAGGCAAGGAATATAACAAAAACATAGCTTGATTCTCTTTCTCAAGTTCAACACCAACACCTTTCAAATCTAATATAATTATATTAAAATTATCAAGATGTTATTTTACCTGCATCATTTCTTATATCTTCAAGGTATGCAATCGTTTTTTTCTGATAAAACTTGATCAATAGGGATCTCTTCTGATACTTACTCTCAAGTTTTTTCATAGTCCTGCTGGAGTAGTTTCACCAGTTATCTCTCTCAAGACTTCATCTACCAAACTTAAGAGAATTGCACTGTGCATCCTCTTCACAATGTTAGATTTTTGCGCCGCTGTCAGTTCTTCAGGTAATTTCTCTACACCTTCAATAGCCTCTTCGCATTTCTACTGAACTTGAATCGCCTTCATCTTCAGCTTCCATAGAATGAAATCATTCGATCTATTGAATTTCTCAATCTCGAATTTGTACAAAGACATATTCTTCCTACAGAAACGAACCTAGGAGTTTCTGAATAAACTTCTGTGACTCTAATACCACTTGTCAAGAAAACATGCAATAGAAGAATGCGGAATTAAACAAGAGCAATTACACAAAAACAATTACACAATAACACAAAGATTTACGTGGTTCAGTCAATCGGCCTAAGTTCACGAGCAGAGAACTAATAATTCTATTATTTCTGAGTCAAAACACAACCACAAGACTTACAATGGCGTCCAAAATGCTACAAAGAATTTTTTAAACCATCTATATATAGTTTTCAATTAATACAAGTCAAATTAGAGCATCTCAAATCCTAAAACACGTCTTATAGCCCTCCAGAATTAAGACACGATCGCAGGAGCATAAGACACCGTCACAGCATGCGAGACGCAGAAGAATTCACCCGTCCGTGTCTTTAACCAATTCATGCCGCCATCATTATTCCTTCCACCAATCACGTGCGTTCATCCTTGTTTCCACCAATCATCTTCTCTTTTTTCATCAAAGTTGCAAGATGTCCACCAATCATTTTTCTTCTTTTAATTAGAAAATCAATTCTCTTCAACTTGATTCAATATTCTACAAGGTTGGCTTTAATTCTTCAAAATTCAATTCAATCTTAACACATATGGAAGAAAATGTTTAGGTCCTTGCAAAAAAACTGAATCACTTAACAGCTATGAAAAAGCACAACTTATTTGAACTACAGCGGCGGACATTTGAACATTAATTCTTTCAAACAATTTGATAATCAGCATGCAAACATACTTCGATATAATGCTCTTAACATGCTATCAATTTTCAGTCAAGAAACATGCCATAAATTCGATCCTACGAACAAGACAAAAACAACCAAACCTTTTTTTGCTTTTTGATTGCCACAATCTGCCGCAATTCTGCTTCATTTTCATCTTCGAGCATATCAATGTGCTGTTCTGCATTAGCTTCAATCTGCTGCTCTGTCAAATTCCTAGCTTGTTCTTTACGCGGCCTAACCTCTTCTCAGATGCCATTGTTTTTGTCAGTTCAAAATTACCATCCGTAACCAGAAGCTAGTACCGCCCACCATTCATACATTTTATGTTCCCATTGATATAAAGCTTCCTCAAATGATGACTCAAAAAACTCTCATGCCCCCATGGCAAGTCATTGTACTCTCTTTTGATAAATGCAGATATTGCCGCCTTGTTTGAACCATTTTCCTCTTTCAATTCTTCAATTGCCCCCAATATCATCTTTAAGATCAGGACAAATAATTGCCTATTAATTAGAACATGCAATAACCACAATGATAATAGTACTGCTTTCACATTCACTTAAACTCTCACTTCAATCATGTATTTGCTTTGATTAGCTAACATAAAAAAAAATATGCCTTTGATTCATCAAGCATTTTAAAGATAATTTCTTTAATTGCATGTTGAAGATACTCTCACTATATTTGGTCAAAAACAGATTGTCGTACTTCAAAGGAATCACAATCCTGTTTAGCTTTTTATAAAATCAAATAAATAAACCAAGAAAAGCGGTTAAAGAAAGTTGAAAAAGAAGAACATTTCAGTCTTGAAAAAACCCAGAAACCAAAAAGGGAATGATTAATTTAAACTTACGGAGGCATAAGAAGGATGAGTAGGGTTGTGGAAGCTTTGTGCGAAAACTAGCTGCAACTGTTCTGCAACTTGGATACTGATCACACGTGGCACTGCAAAGCTACCAGCTCCAGAAACAGGAGGGTTTGTGTTTGCAGCAAGATTTACAAGAACAGAATGCTTGAGCATTTTCAGTATTCTCTCATCTCTCTGGTCATGCATGGTGGTAGAGGTTTGTGGGCTTTGATGGGAAGATGGAAGTGGTTTCTGTTCTTCCATATTTTTTTTAAGATTTATTGTTAGATGAAAATGAGTTCATAGAAGCTGCATGCAGGAGTAAAAAAATTGTTTGGATTAAGACAAATTATTATGATAATTTTTTGTCAATGACGTCCAGTATTATTTTCACCAAAACACCGTAGAATGACTTTACGAAAATTGACATTAACTTAATTAATTATTTTTTTAAGTAAATTTAAAAAATTATTATAATTTTAAAAAATAGCTGATTAAGAGATGTCTACTTTTTCTATGGGCACAAAAAAATTTTAGTAAACACTTATATATATATATATATATATATATATATTCCAACCATTGCAAGCTTAAGAAACACAAGTATTATCAATATGTCAACATTGCAACCATAGGCGTTCTACCTAATTAATAAGCACCAGCATTTTACCACTATAATTTTTTCAAAAAAGAAAAAAAGCTCTTCCCTCAATTTTATCCTTAATACATAAATCAGACCACTTGCACAAAACCATGGAAATTGATTGCAGTGTTTTATTACAACTAAGCAACTTCCAAAATTTGAAAGCCTAACTGTCATACCCATTCATTTACAGAGGAAAAAACAAAGTTGCAACGAGTCAGATTCATTACTGTAAGACCCTTGTAGTACCTACAATAACATACTCCAGAAGAAGCATTCACCACTTTGCTGATTTACATTTTGCAGCTATTCCATTTTCATTTAAGTAAGGCCTGAAGGTTTTCATGACTTCCTCATATGTTGGCCTCTTGTAATCCACTGCCTGGAAAAATGTTACTAGCTTTAATGAGCAAGGTTTCAGGAAGTATGCAGCATGGTTTTGATGATAAGCTGAGGATTTCTCTGTCTTACCTGCTCAACAACTTCGTCGGGACTCACCCATTTCCACTCTGAAAACTCTGATTCTGCTTCGCCATTTGCTAAGTTGATTTCAGTTTCATCTTTCGTCAACCTCATAAGAAACCTGTTACAGAACTCAGTTTCAGAATCAAATTTTACATAAAAATAAAACAACCGAATAAACTGCGACTTAATTATTTCAAATCAGATCAATCTTAGTTAGAAAGTGTGTATGTAAATCGAACAACAGCTAACTTACGATGTGATTCTTGAAATTTTATAGAGAAGGCACATATGATGCTCGGATGTTTACTAAAGTTGGTCTTCACTATTATGTTCAAAATTGAAGAACAAGCTTGAGAAAGCCAAAAGTGATCTTGAATTACTAAATCCAGCATGCGCCAGAGATGATGATTGGCATCTTTAGTCACTGCTCAGTTTCGACAAAAATGTGTATTGATTGCTCATCCAAATACATGATGAAAACCTTTGCTATTTCTTTAAGAAGCAATGGTGTTTTGCAAACAACAGAGAACCGAATAGATATGTTAACTGGGACCAAACATCCTTTCATCTTTTGCCTTATGTTCTTCCATTTACGAACATGAAATTTACCAGTTCTATTTCTAATTTCTCAAGAAGCTAATCTATAGCTTCAATTCTGTTTTTTGCCCTGATTTGATGCAACTGCATCAATGTTGATCTTTTAGTCAATGCTCTACTAGTGCAATCAAAGAATGAAGAAAAAAAAGAAAAATCACTGATGACACTCAAGGCAGGTGAGCCAAAAGTTGCGAAATGAACCAGAAACGTATTAGAAAAATTCGGCAAGGGGATACACACCACTTTTGTGCTTGTCCATGCCATTCACATTGACCTCCCCAAAGGCGATTTACTGTCGCCTTGACGGCAGGGGGAAAGTCATAAGTCAACCAATTTGGGACCTGCAAAAGCACACACAACAAATTAATCCATTCCCAAATCAATATTTATGTTCAAAGTTGCAGTAAAAAGGATGCCATTCCATTAACTTTGTTGTCATAATAAAAATCAAAATCATAATTAATTAACTATTTGTCCAAAATTGTAAGAGAATGAGTGTACATTTCACAAAACTCAGTGATAATTTCTGCAGAAACTTCTCCGGTTTCTTCCCGTAATTCCCTGATGGCTGCAGATATAGGCTCTTCACCATCTTCAATACCCCCCTAAAGCAATCAAAATAAGGGAAAAGTTAAGCCGACAGGGTTGACACCATAGCTAGATGCAAAGAGACAACTGTTCAATTCCATCACAGCTGCTAATGCACAAAACTTCTACTTCATAGACTTCTAAAATTAAGACTGGTCTAAGAGAACCTCGTAAGTCATCCAGAGTACTCAACGAACCACGACAATGGGAATACATATGAGCATTATGATGAAACTCATATAGGTAAAATCTACGATTTGATCAGTTGATTAATTCAGCAGCAAGGAGAAAAAGTAGAGCATATCAATTAATCAACTAATGTAACTTCATTCCTACTTTAAGCAATTGACATTATTTTGATAAACAAATGCAAGCAACAAATTGAAAGAGGAAAAAAAATCAGCAAAGGAATTGGCACCTGAGGCATCTGCCATGCTCCAGGAACATTCAATCTAGAAGCCACAAAAATCTGCAAAAGAGACAAAACATCCATATGAATCTTTATTAAGATGATCACATGAAAACTAGAACTAATTGTCAATCATCTTTTCTCATTTAAAACGGAATAGAAAAACTTGAAGAAAAAAAGTCAAGCTTTATCTCCTGTTCTCATTCGGAACAAAAAAAAAGGCAAGTGAAAATGAAAGAGGGTAAAAAACGTTGACTTTTTTCCCTCTAGCTTAGTCCACAACATTTAATTGTCAATCATCCACACCGGGAAAAAAAGAAAGAAAAAAACTCAACCAAAAAAATCAAACTTCCCTTTCAATTCTGCACAAAGTCGGTTGTTTTCAGATTGATTCGCCAACAGCAATTGATTTACCGACGTAACAGATTTCAACTTAATTCAAACGTTAGCAATCAATACTTGCAGAGCTATCACCAGTATTAATACTTGATCCAAGTCAACATTCAACACCAGTAAAACACCATAAACTTCAAATCAACCCAAGAACAAAGGAAGCTAAGTAAAAACAAGTAACTATGTAAATTAATCAACTTTATAAGATTTCAACTTAATTCAAACATTAGCAATTAATATTTGCAGAGCTATCACCATTACTGATACTTTATCCAAATCAACATTCAACACCAGTAAAACATCATAAACTTCAAATCAACCCAAGCACAAAGGAAGCTAAGTAAAAACAAGTAACTATGTAAATTAATCAACTTTATAAGATTTCAACTTAATTCAAACATTAGCAATTAATATTTGCAGAGCTATCACCATTACTTATACTTTATCCAAATCAACATTCAACACCAGTAAAACATCATAAACTTCAAATCAACCCAAGCACAAAGGAAGCTAAGCAAAAACAAGTACTATGTGAAGTAATCAACTTTATGAGTAAGAAAAGAAAATATGGGTTGGCTGAAAGTAGCCATCTTTAGTTAATTCTGACCTTCTTGTCAGAATTGATGAGACAGACACCAACGTTGGGACGATACCCAGAAGGCAGACCATCCATTTGCAGCTTTTTTTTTTCTTTCTCTGCAACTTATTACTCCTTGGAGAGAGTTAATGCTGTATATGGGCAGTTGATCTTGAAGTGATTTATGTACGTGTCTGTGTTTGATGATTGATGATGATATTAATAAGTGAGTATGTTAGAGAGAGAGAGAGAGAGAGGGCTTTTATGGGAATGAGTGACGCTGACTATGACAAATGGCTGACTCTTTTTTATGAAAGAGAGAGAGAAGGAAGAAATGGTTTGAGGATTCGTGACGCTTATCCTTGGCACACCCTCGCCACTCCCAGGTTCTTTTTGGATGGGGAAGGAGCAGCGCCAATGTATGGAGGGGCAGGTATCCAGTGTGCTTGAATCTATAGTTCTTTGTTATGAGTACTTAGTCTCATTGGTTGAAATTGGTCAGCGTATCCATTAGTCAAACTTTATCGGCATATAGCTAGCCTATGCCGATTTGGATACAAACTAAACTGTGAATTTTTGTCAATTAGTAAAATATTACAAATGACCAATTGTCATATTTGTAATTATATATTGCTGTTTTAGTTGAAGATATATATTTTTAGAAAACATTTATCATATTTTTAACTTGATCATCAACTAACTAACCATTAATTATTCCCTAGTGTCTTTATTTCTTTTTATCAAGTAGTAGTTCATTTCCTTTGAAGACTACTTTTAGACATCTTTCAGAAGTTTAACAAATAATAAAATAAACTACTCATTTGTTATACATCAAGGATCTCATAAAGAGAGAAATTCAATTTTAAAAATTTTTGAAATATTTTTTATCTTGTCCATGTCCAATGTCTCGAAGACTTCAGATCCTATGTGTAGATATGGTTTGGTAAGTTTGAGTATCGTGTTAAATACTAATGCATTTGTCACATTTTTTGCTCTTTTAAAATAGAAAGAAATAGAACATTGGGTTTAATAATATATAATATCAATATATTGAGGAAATTATCTTCGGA
>CAODLS010273135.1:0-11065 GCA_948243855.1 Flueggea neowawraea | reverse complement strand
AGAGGAGTCAAATATTGCTCCCTACATGTCTTGATTTTTGAAAGAGGAGTTGCACTGACCTGTTTATTAGCACAAATTTAGCCAAAGCTCGTGATATGGCATATATCTCGCCTGAAGCATGGCGGAAGTACCTGTTGGATGCAGAAAAGAAAAAGCTTCTTGTTGCTATGTTGATATGTCAACAAACAGGCGAGGAAGAAAAGTTATTGTGGAGTATTTTAAACAAATGTTGCCAAGTCACAAGATTGTTAAACAAAATGTCTAATGCAGTCAAAAGAGTTTCCCAAAAGCTGCTAGCAGATAATCACAAAACAGCAATGTCTTAACCCAATAAGGAATAGCAGTAAGAAACATGTCGACTGCAACATTACATGATATGAGCAAACCATTAGTTTATGATATTAAAACTGTGATATACAGTAACTTTAGAATAACGGAGTCCTCTAAGTAAAATCAGTTTAAGAAAACTTACGATTTTTTATCGCCAAACTTCCACCAATCTGGCTCGTACCATTTATGGCCCCTGCTACATACCCAGCAGTAAAGTTAGCAAACGATAACCTGAAGCATAATGGCTTCAGACTTGACTCCTATGTACTGAAAATTTTTCCCAAAGCTTTAAGGAGAAACTCACGGTTCAGAAAAAACTTCGCCGGACTTCATGCAACCTATATAAGCACGAGGTTTGTCCATATGAGAGGTTAGTGTAGTTCCTAGGGCATCTGCAGGGGGAAAAAATTTGAATGGGAAAGACAAACAAGAAAAAATTTGCATAAATGCTGAAAGCACTGGTTGTAACTTCAAAGAGATTGATCTATAATATTATTTCAGTTAGAAACTCAAATCAAATTTTCCATGGGAACTTAGCAGGATGCTTTACATAATGATGACATATACTCAAACAATGGCAACAATGCATGTCTTTATAACCAACTTCAGTTAACAACTATAAGCCTGGTCAGTAAGTAGTTTGGCCATATAAGTTGATTTAGTTGATAGTTTGACTTGAAAACATTAACAGATGTCAAAGAAGTTGGCCAATTCAGCCTTGTTGAAGCACCAAATTAAGAGAGAGCATAGCTTATGATTAATCAACCTATGAGGTCACTAACCAATATTCACATAGATATTGTCATTGACTTTAGCATAAAACTCTGCATCCCATTTCTCTGCAGCATAAGCAAAGAACAATTTAGCTTTATTTGGTTCCTCGCTTCCCTCCACGTGATTATCCTGTGAACACAAAGGGCTGAGTGAACTGAGAATATAGCTAACAAATAGGTTTATTTCACATCCCATTAAGCTTTAATAATCAGATAACTGGGAAAGTACAAGGCCTTCAAGGCCAAAAGAATTGTCACTAACAGTGGTAAAATCCAACTGAAGGTGTTTTCCAGGTATCCAAAAAGTAAGAAACAAAATGAAAAAGTGCGATTTTTTTAAATTACATACAAGAATGATAAAGTCACCAGTCTGCCTATTTTCCCTGTCAATGGCTTGGTCCAATGTGTCACCATGGTTGGCACTGCAAATTAAAAATGACTATAAATTATCAGAATCATTATTTTTTAGTACTGAGCAATTGCAAAGACAACAAGCAGAAAAATGTCATAGCATGATAAGGATGCATCTAATAAATTACCTTCTCCCAATGACAAATCGTGCAACTATACCCTTCTCATTTTCTGTTTTCCTCAAAGTTGAACCTAAAAGGAATGGAAAGTTGGCTTGGTCATCAAGGATGACAATATCAGAAGGAAGAATGACATGCTTGCTTATGACGTACCATCAAAAAATTTCATACAATTACTATAGCATGTCAGGGCAACAAAAACATAAATATTAATGAGAAACAGATTGAACGAGATCTGCACCATACCCCTCAATCATCATTCATTCTACTATGTACTATCTATATAAATGTAAACCTCGATTTTTTATTCATTTAATAATCAAAACTATACACTCTTCAGCCACAATTATTACTGTTGCAGCTGCTACACAAATGCTCAACTAACGCCCCTCCCTAAATAGACAAGTGAAATGAACATAAAGCTACAGAAATTCAAGAAGACATCATACCAGTTCCCATCCATGCTTTTCGGACTGCATCCCTATTGTTTTTATGGCCAAACCTTGTGAGAATTCCTATGACTACTAGTTGCCTTTTCTTCATATGAGCAGCATCTTTTTCCACCAAGAGGTTTGAAGTAAAACCCTCCTGTTTAGCAGCAGCCAATTCACTCTCAAGGGCTGATAGCTTCTTATGTTGTTCCCTGACAAAGAACCACCAAATACAACAAGTCCCAAAGCACAGCACTCATATCACCTGCAAACTGAACTTAAAATCAGAAAACACAGCACTAATACAGCACTCATATTACCTGCAGGCTATTATCTTCAGCGTATCATCCACTGATATAGCAGATTGTGCCTAAGATAGAAAACCAGCAGAGAGTTATTTAAATAGATAACCGAATAAATATCCATAGCTTGCACGAATTATCAAGATCAAGCTCAAACATGATTATCTAAAATTCAAACACGATCCACTCGTACCACTTCCACTTCTTTTTAATCAAACCCCAATTAATCAATGAAATCAAAATTTAACGACGAAAAAAGCAAAAAGAAGTGGACTTTAACCCTAAAGCTGAAAGTAACCAACCTGCCCAGTAATCCTATCAAGCTCTTTAATCAAATAAACCCTATGCTGCGAGTCCTGCCACAGCCTGTCACCCACAAAATCAAAAACACCAAAAGAACAATTTAATGGAGAAGATCAAAACTTCACTAATAAACAGACACGCCCAACAATATAAAATACATAATATTACCGTCCAGCAACATAGATGGAAGCAAAAGTAGCAAACATGGAGAGCAATAATGTTGAGATTCTTGATCCAGACACCATAATTGACGATGATACTCTGTTACTAGATCCTTTGCTAGCTGAATTATACACCATCTTGTTCTATTCAGACAAATTTGATCACCCCAATATGCCCAATATGGTATCCAATCTTCCATCATCACTAACTTACCAGTTTTACACAATACAAATCCACTTTATTCTTTCATTTTCTTAACGAAATAAAAGAAAAAATAAACGACGTCAGTTGCTAAAGGACGACAGAGTCTTGCCTGTACGACAACATAACGAAAAGCCCATTACTGAAACCCAATAAATTATTAGGACTTGTTGCGGCTGTGGCCGTTGAGACCTTCATATACTATCAATGGGCTTAGGCGTTTTATGTTGATTTTTTCTTTTTTTTTTTCTTTTACAAAGAAAGAGGATGCATTATATGAATCAAAGTGAATTAATTTTTTTATTTATAGGCCACTCATTTTTGGGATTTGAGCATTCAAAGTTCTCTCTTCTGTCAATATATGTTTTTTGAAATTCGAATTTTTACTTTTCAATAAATAAAGTCTACTCAAAATTAGTATACGTCCCATTTAATTAACATTTTTTAGTAATTCATTGATTAAATTAACTTACGTTCTTGTGGACCTCAAAAGTGATTTACCACATGTTCTGCCATTTGGTTAGTGAAGTTTCTTTTAATAAATTGTTTTATTAAAGTAAATTGTAAAAATCGATTGCTAAAATAGATTGTATAGATAAAAAATAAAAAAATTAACACGTTTTTTTTAACAACTAAATATGCGTAAATAAAGAACATGTTAATAAAATAATAAAAAATAATTTCTAAGTTTATGAGATATATTCTAATTAGTAGATAAATTTTCATATTTTTAAGATATTACATACATATCCTTAAAGTGAAAAACCGAGTTAAACTTAAATCGGTCTGTTAATATTCAGTTAAAAAATTACTGACGTGTCCAATTTTTTTATTTGAATAAAATATTAATGACAAAAATACTATTAAAACCCTAAATCCTATTTGCAGCTTCTGCTTTCTTTTTAATCCCAGTTTTGATTTTGCTCCTTCAGCTTTCATCAACAAAAAGTAAGTGATTTATTGGTTAAATAGAAAAATATAAGCAAAACTTGTAATGCAAAATGCAATTAAGCAAATCTTGAAGTTACAGATTTTGTTATTCATTAACCCAATTCAGTCTGTTGCAACAATGCAAAAATAAACCCAGAACAATACCCAGATCAAACACTTCAATAAACCCAGAATAACAATGAAAACTTCTTGAAAGCATCATTAGACCCTTCTTTAATTGATTTAATATTCTTTGTTGCTCAAGTCGTCGGAGAGGCGACGTTTTCAGTCACTGAAAAAACAGAACAACTGCCACACTCCACTGAAAAAAAATTCTAATCTCAACCACTACACCATTGTTAAACCTCCCACACCACCACCATTGTGGCTTTGGACCCGAATCATCAAACAAACAACAAACCCAGTGACCTCAAAACACACCCAAACTATTACGCTGGCGAGAGAGAGAGAGAGAGAGAGAGAGCGGCTTCTCGGCTTAAAAAATTCGTTGGTGTATGCAAGCAATTCGTGAAACCCAACTCCAGAAATTCGTTGATGGCTTCTCGGCTTCACAAATTTGTTGATGTGTTTGTGAAACCCAGAAATTCGTGAAACCCCAAATCTATGTTCCAAAAAATCCAATCGAACCCGACAAAAAACCCTACCACCTCATCCGCCAGATCTACACTTCACATCCTTCAGATCGACGTTCGACATCCATATCTCTCTCCTCTCTTCAGATCGACGTCCATCTCTCTTCTTGTCTCCCAAACCCACAACCATCTCTCTCCTCGTCTTTCCAAACCCACACCCTTTTTTATCTCCTCTAGCTCTTGATTTTGAACCCAGTAAACACGGCCTCACTTGATCTCGAATGGTCTCTCAAAATCTTTGCCGTGACTACCGTTGATATGCTCGAGCTCCTCCTCGTCCTCTTCCTCGTTGATTTTCTCGTTCATTTTGCTCTTCATCGGACGAATTGGAGCTGTTTGATAAGGTGTCATCGGAAGACCCCGGTTGTTTCGACGGTTTCTCCATTGGAGATTAGATTTCTCTGTTGTGAATCGAGGGTTTGTTTCATTTTTAAGAGAGAGAGAGAGAGAGGAACCAACTGTGGGAGAGAGGGAGAGAACGGTGGAAATCTGATTGGTTGGGTGGTCTTTCAATTTAAGAGGTATTTTTGCAAATTATCTTTTTCGTTTGCTCTATCAGTCCAAAAAAAATTTAAAAAATGTATATATAATATTTTAAAAATATAAAAATTTATATATTAATTAAAATATAATTAAGAGACTTAAAAATTATTTTTTCATAAAACAAACACAACTTACTTGACTTGTACATCAATCATTTTGCTCGCATTGGTCCTCATGCTCGATTGAGTTCAAACTGAGAGGCGGCGAAGGACGAGTGATGCTATTGTGACGACTCATGCAATCCAAAATGCATGCCAAACCATATATCTTCCTTGAAAACAATCAAGCCATATTTGGGTTATTCTGAATCCCTCTATACCTAGGAAGGACCTGAATTTCACAGCTGATAAGATAAAACTTATTTTCGCAAACAATAGTAAGAAAAATTAGTGGCTATGGTCTCTTCAAAAAAAGAAATAGTGGCTATGGTTGCTTAATACATACACAAATGATTAGTAGCCAAATTTTCAAAATGACGCCACTGGTGATGTAAAGGTCTAAAGTAGAGTTGTTGTCGGTTCCGGAACCGGCGGTTTCGGTTTGTTAAATATAGGAACTGGAACCGAACCGTGGTTTTCACGGTTTGGTCCGGTTCCGATTCGGTTCGGTTCTGGTTCCGATTTTGACCGGTTTAACTGCCGGTTTGATTTCGGTTTGGTTCCGGTTCGGTTTCATGTTTTTTTTTTTTCAAAATTTTTGTTTTTAATCCGTTATTTTATCCCGTCAATTGGTTTGTAAATTTTGTTATATTCAATAATTAACTATAATACCAATAATAAATTTTATTTCAAAGATTTTTTTAATAATTTTTAAACAAATTAACTATTTATTAGTAATTAATAATAATAATTTATAGAAAAATGAATTTTTGAGAGAGTGTAGAAGAGATTGAGAGATAAAAAATGGTGTAAAATTGGTAAGAATAGTGTGGGGTATTTATAGAGTTGAAAAAAAAAATAGAAAAAAAAAAAGAAAAAAATAACCGTTGGAACTGCCGGTTCCAACGGTTCAGTGAACCGTCAGTTAAACCGGAGGTTCGACGGTTTCTAAAACGAGAAACCGGAACCTAAACCGTAAACTGTCGGTTTTAGTCGGCCGGTTCCGGTTTCGATTCGGTTTCGGTATTGACCGATCCGGTTTCGATTCGGTTCGCCGGCTCCGGTTTGATTTTTACAACTCTATATCTATCTGCCTCTCTCAATCCCGACCCTCGTTCTCTCTCTCACCCCGCTCTCTCCGTCGACGCCTTCTCTCGGCCCACTCTCTCCGTCGACGCTTTCTCTCTCCCGACGGTATTTCTCTCTCCGTCGAATTACCTTGTCGCGCTGTTGTAGTTAAATGCAAAGCCGTTCGACCTTCGCGACTGAGTCTCGGAATCCTGTTTCTGTAAATGAAGTCCGACGCCTTCAGGTGTGAAGTAGATGCTGTGACTGCCATATCGCAATCCTCTGCGTCGCATTCAACAAAGGTTGAGTTTGGGTATTCTGTTCTTTGGATTTCTGGTTTTGGATTCCAATGTAATTGTTTCTTATACTTTTAGGGTTTAATTTTTGTATAATTTGTTGGTGGAGAGGATGTTGATATTGGTTTGGAAAAGAAATGATTGACATGGGTTTTAGGGATTTCAATTTTTGATTTCATTTATTAGAAATGGGCAAATAGTAATGGAGTTGATTTGGTATCAGTAATGGTAGTTTTCCCGTTTGATGAGCTTTTTTTCACTGAAAGAGATCGGTTCTGCTGCAATTTGATTTCTCGATTGATGTTGTTTTCCTGTTTTAGGTATAGATCGTGTTTTGGTGTTTTGGTCGGAGATGCTAATTTTCTTTGATGAGTTTTGAATTGGGTTTGTTATTAATGGCAGTTGCATGATCTCTGTTGTGGTGGGAATGCCAAAATTTCTAGGCAACCAAGTTACATACAAACTGTTAAAAGTTGCGTCCTAGATTCAAAACTTGAATTTGCACAAGTTCATGTTGATATATTGGTTTGCATCCTAGAGTTGAACAACATTTTCTTTTAAGCTTGTAAAGTGTGTTTAGAGAAACTAGACCATAGTTGACATAATTATTTTATGTTTTGCAGGAGCTTGTAGAATCAGTGAAACAGGATGTTGGTAGCATTTACATCGTTGTGCACTCACTTGCTAATGGTCCTGAGGTTTACTGCTTGCTGTAACCGTTATTTCTGTGCAGTCTTGCTCTCTTAAAAATTCTTTATTACTTGCATACTAAACTTTTACAGGTTAGCAAACTTCTTTTAGAGACATCAAGGAATGGGTATCTTGCAGCCATCTCTGCATCAAGCTACTCGTTTATTTCATTGCTCAAGCATTTCCTTCCAATAATAAATCCAGGTTACTTGTACTTCAATTTTCGTTTGATTTCCTTCTGTAGTAGAAAAGAAAATTTTTGATAATATCACAGGAATTTGACCTTCTGTCTTGAATTTCAGATTATGTTGACACAACAACAGTCTTGTGTAATTATTTTTGTTAATTTAGAAATTGAATTATGGAAAGTGCAAAACATAAAACTTGTAGTTTAATCTTCTAACTAGATAACTGTAAAATATGGTGCCAAAAAAAAGCCTGGGTGAAGAGATGTGCTTCTTGAAAGAGACTTGACTCAGATTATCATCCTGTTCATAATACAGATTTTTTGGATTCATTTTCAATTCTTTAGATGCCGAAATAGCAAAAGTGTAAAACATGAAAGTTGTTGCTTTATGTCTTAACTAAGTGCCTGTAAAACAGTTTCAATCTAATGAGCATGCGGAAAGATTTGGATGTCTGAGGTTGCATTGCTCAGTATCTTCTTATGGTGGTGTTTCCACTCTTCTCTGTCCTCATTTATCAACTTAATTTTTTGCAATTTCAAGACTTGACACCAGCTAACAATACTTGAACATGAAAAATTTTCCTTATTTTAGCAAGGAGGGATGATCAAGTAGACATGGATGGAGGAGGATCCAAGAGAAGCTAACTTGAAGTATGCGGATGTTGCAGCAAAAGATATGAAGTTAATTGCTCCAGCATATGCACAAACCCAGAACTCCAATATGGAGAATACACTATAATGTAGTCATTTTTTTTAATTGTGTAATAAAAAATATAGACATTTTCTTTTATTTATAGATAGTTTATGTAATTCTTATATTTTGGAGATAGGAAACATTTAATATTTTTTAAATATTTGAGATTTAAATTATAAATATTTAATATATTTTTGAATTATTTAATGACTTTACATTTGATTTATTTTTCATTTTTATTAAATAATTTAATAAAATTAAATAATAATAAAAACAAAAAAAGCCTCTTGTTGTGACGAATTTAAAAAATACAGAATTAGCACAAAATATTGTGACAAATTTGTTACAAACTTCTGCGACCATTTTGTTGCAAAATTTCCAGACCAATTTGTCACAAACTTTTTGAAATTTTTGTGACAAATTGGTTGCAAGATTTTTCCAACCAATGCGTCGCAAATTTTGCTACCAATTGTTGCTAAATTGTCAAGAAACAAAAAATGTTCGATCGCAAATGTTGCGACCAAATTGGTCGCAAAAAGTGTTTTGCGTCCAAGCTTTTTGCGACTAAATTTTGTGACCGAATTTTAGTCGCAAAACTGTTTTTGCGACTAAAACTCTCTTTTTGCCACAAAATGTGTTGTCGCAATTCTGTCATTTTTTGTAGTGATATCTCAATGCTTATATATATGTAGCTCATCATGAATTAAAAAAAACACACAATATTCACACTATATTTACACATCCTTTCAAGCTCACATTCTTCACTCCTCCCCACAAAAACAACCAACAAATTGTCTAGCTAGTTATTGTGCATAACCATATAGCTCTGATAAATGAATGTTGGTTGTTGAAAGATCATCAGTATCCTCCTTTGACCTCTGCAACTACACAATTGTGCATTGCATGGAAGAAAAACATAATAATGGTAGCCGAAAACCAAAAAAAAAATATTACGTTAGATGGACTTTAATTAATTAAATGAATGCTAAGATACATAAAATAATACCAAGTTGACAAGGAGAGGATCATATATAATAATCCAACAACGTTGACACCGCTAGGTATGATGGACGAAAAGCTCACTACGTGACACGAACTTCTGACCAAAAGTTTTAGACTTTTTGGGTTAATCAAATTTTGTTGGTATTATTTGAGATGAGTTAATACTGATATAAGTGAAAAGCTAGCTAATTGGCAAGTGGAAGAACCAAATAGAGGATGGACGTTAACGGCTTGTAATTTATAGAGACAGAGAGACGTCATTGGTGAAGCTTGGAAGCTCATAATAATTTGGATACTGTCAACGATTCTAGAGTTTTGACCTACCAAAGATTATCTTGGCGATGCCTCTTATTGTTCATTGCATAAACAAACAAACAAACATATCATCATGAAGTTTACACCATCAACATTCAACAAGCTAGCTGTTGATTCAATGATAACTAATAATCATTTCAGGTGGATTCGAATGTTAACATTGATTCCCGGAAAAGAGCTATTAATATTTTCATTTTACAAATTATTATCCTTCCTTTGTAGATTTATGTATTGAAGTATTCTGCATCGATATACATACATAAATTATAAGTAATTGTGCTTATTTTGATTGACGCGCAACAAAATTTGAATTTGTAGAATACTAAAGAAGTGAAGCAACGCTAAAAATTACGTAATGGTAAACGGCAATCTTAATATTATTAGACACATCACAAGACACGAAAGTAAGAAGAGAAAGATTCTCTTCTCCTTTAGTGAGACTGGCAGCTTTGATGTGTGAGGAAGAGGGGATTGTCTATGAGTTTATTTTCATGACCTATTTGAGTTTTTAATTAAGTCGGTATTTATATTGATCGGTTTGGAATATCTCCTAACTAAAAAGAACCTAAATCAATTATAAACGATCCGATTTGTTAACTACTCAAATTAACACATATCGGTTTGGGTTCGGATTTGAACTCCAGCCATAACCCAACATGGACAGACTCATTTTCTTACAGTATATATATATATATATATATATTGATGACCAGTGAGAGATATTCAAGTTTAAAGATGAAAACGCTCTTTCACCTAATTAACATGCAGCATACTTTGGTTCGTTTATTAAACAATTCAAAATCAAAACGAAATCATATGAGGTAGTGCTTATTAAATAAAAACGAATGGATTCTCAAATCTCAACCATAAGAAACAAAACCAAACCTAAATGTTATTCAAACGATCAGATGCCATTTGATTCCTTTCTGTTTTCTTTGAATATCGCTATATATAGTCAATGTGGGTTCATTGCTAACCCATACTTGCATTCCATACTTGCTGACTATAAACCAAACTGAGCTCCCTTGTCCTCAGTTTTTGGGTCGCAGAAGAAACTAGTACAGCGATTTGTCAAGAAAATGGTAAATTGACACTCGAAAATCAAGTTCAAGTTCAAAATACAAGCAAATTGATTTGCATGGACAAACTTACCATTTTTTTTTTGTGCATGTGACACCTTCAGGGTTTCTGCAGAGATGCCAAGACCGAAAATCTCAAGCTGGAAATCACAACGAAAGGAGGAAATAGAGCTGCCCTTTTTGCGTATGGTGAGATCAGTTAATTATATAATTTAAGTGTAATTATGTCCTAGTAATTCAGGGTTAAATTTGGAGTTCATTTTGGTGCAGCCATGGAGGGGCTTGAGAACATGGCGTTCATTTCCAATGCGGTGAGCATTGTGGTGTTCATTTCTATGGTTATGTGAACTTCAGCTTGACAAAGTCTGCAACCACTTTGACCAACTTCATGGGGACTTCGTTTTTACTTGCACTGTTTGGAGGGTTCATCTCTGACACCTATTTGTCAAGATTCAAGACTTGTGTCCTGTTTGGATGC
>CAODLS010273121.1:0-12655 GCA_948243855.1 Flueggea neowawraea | reverse complement strand
ACTTTGTTCATTAAAACCAATGATGACGAGCTCTTACTAGTACAAATTTATGTTGATGATATAATATTGGGTTCTACAAATGCATCTTTGTGTGATGAGTTCTCTAAGCTTATACAAAAGGAGTTTGAAATGAGCATGATGAGGGAGTTAACCTACTTCCTTAGACTGGAAATTAAGCAAATGAGAGAGGGCATCTTCATAAATCAAAGCAAGTATGTAAATAACTTGATAAAGAAATATGGAATAGAGAATGTCAAGCCAATTCCAACTCCAATGAGCACAACAACTAAACTCACCAAAGATAAGGAAGGCAAAGAAGTAGATGAAAAGCTTTATAGAGGTATGATCGAATCACTTCTTTATCTTACTGCAAGTAGACCTGATATTATGTTTAGTGTATGTTTGTGTGCTATATTTAAATATGTCCTAAAGAGTCTCATTTAAAAGTGATCAAAAGAATTTTTAGGTACTTGATTGGAACCAAGAATGGTGGACTTTGGTATCCCAAAAATGATAGTTTTGATCTTGTTGGCTATAGTGATGCGAATCATGCCGATAGCCAACTTGATAAAAAAACCACATCTGGTACTTGTCAATTCTTGGAAAATGCACTTGTGTCTTGGTTTTAAAAAAAATTGTGTTGCATTGTCCACTGTTGAATCAGAATATGTAGCAGCTGAGAGTTGTGTTGCATAAATTTTGTGGATAAAACATCAGCTTATTGATTTTCAAATCAATATTTCTAAAATCTCCATCAAGTGTGACAACACAAGTGCCATCAATATTTCTAAAACCCAATTCTGCACTCTAGTGCTAAGCATATAGATATAAAACATCATTTTATTCGTGATCACGTTCTCAAGGGAAATATTGAACTTGAATTTGTTAATACCACAGATCAGCTTGCTGATATTTTTACAAAATCCCTTGATGAAAAACAATTTGTAGGACATTGGTTTGTGTGATGTGAATGAGTTTTGATTAATTGTTTGTTCATTATTTTATGTTTATTTGCATCCATGCATACAAATATATTAAATTGATCCAAGCTAAACAAAATCACTCAGGATGGAAAGGACATAGATATGAGTTTTATGTATTTGTTGATGAATGGAAGGGAGGCCAACTTTGCTTATGTTGTTCTACTGGATTCTGGATAAAGTGAAGAAGTTCAATTTGCCCACTTTCAAGTTTTATGATAGGTAGAGGAAGGAAAACATGCCATTTCCCAACCACCTCACAAGTATCTTTCAACACTTTGATGCGAGTTTTGACGGGTATGATTCTAGACAAGTGTTGGAGTTGAGGAAAATCAGAGCTGAATCTCTTCGAAGAATGAAATTGTTTAGAACAATGCAAAGAGGCTATGTGTTCTAGCCGTATTTAAGAGAGATAGACGTCATATTTCATGAAAGAGATATGAAACATATGCCTAAGAAGCATGAAATGGTATTTGTGAGAAAAAAGGGTGAGTAGAGCACTGCATCCGTAGAAGAAGAGGCGCAAATGGATGAAGAAGAAGTAGGTGGAGAAGAAAAAAATGCAGCCCCTAAAATTGAAGTCGAATGAGGAGAAAGCTCAAGCAGAGTTCGAATGAGAAAATTTGACAAATTGAATCAAGAATTTCATGAATACAAAGCTACTACCTCTGCAAATTTTGAGGTTATAATCAACATGCTTCAATAAAATTTATGCATTCTGGAGAGCTTAAGAGGAGAAATTCAAGAATTGAGAAAACAGTCTCCTTCAAGCCCTCCTCTAACAGCTAGTTCTCCACATCCACCGTCAGATGATGACTATGGTGGCAATGATGGTGATGATCATGGTGCAAATGTTGATGATGCTGATGGTGATGATAATCAAGGAGCTCATGAGATTGTTGATTTAAATGAACCCGCTGTTGAAGAGGTAGATATGTCAACACATGAGGACGATGAAGCAACACCTGATGTGCCAGTTGAAAATGAACCCATGATATCTCCTCAATTCATAAGTTCATTCAAGAAATTATTGAAAGTGTTGCTATAAAATCATTGAGAATATGGCTGAAAGGGTCATGAATGAACCATTAGTTGTAGAAAAAGCACATGAAGCCAAATTTGTTGAGGCAATAAATAAAGAGGTTGAACCGCTTGCAGCAGCAGAAGTTCCAGTTGAGGAACTAAGAAATGAACAAGAGACTGAAGAGGCTGTTGAAGAACAGACAACTAAGGCTGGGGTTGAGAAGCAAAGAAATGAGGTTCCTATGGACGAGGAACGAACTCAGACTGAAACACCTAGAGTTGATCCTCTGGAAAGGGAGAGGATCAAGAGGATGAGAGCAGAATTTAAGCAAACTGAGACTCCAGCTAAGAAGTAGAAAATTGAGATTCCTTCCATCGACCCAGTAGAGAAGAGATCTGAGGTTCCAATTAAAATGCATACAGAGCAGAAGTCCGTGAAAACTCGACTTGAAGCGTCTTCATTCTCTCGACCAAATGTACAAGCAAATGAGGAACCAGAATGGATAAGAAAATTGAGACAATCATTCATTTAAGGTCTAAAGAAAAAAAGGCTGGGAAATTGATTCTCACTCTGAAAGTGACTCTAGTGAGTCCACGGATTCTGAGCTTGAAATTCCACACGGTCCACCTAAATCAGAATCTGAGCCAAAACTAGAAATCACTCTGGCTAACATTGCTGAAGCATGGGCTAGTAGAAAGAGATACATATAGCTTGCAAAGCTATTGGAGAATGAGCAAGACATTCTTGACACCTTTTCTCTAGCTTCTGAAGTGGTTGAAATATCTGATGATGAAGAGGCATCAATTCCCAAAAATCAAGAACCCCTGTTTCTGAAGACGTTATTGAATTGAGGGAAGCAATGGCACAGTTGGTGGAAGAAATGTATCAACGGGTAGCTCATTGGATGATGGTTGGTATGTCCCTCGATGCTCTAGCCGAATCACCCTCAACATAATGATTTTGTTAAGCATTGGATCTACATATTTTCATGCATACATATTTTCCTTGTATATCTTATTGTTCTAATCTATGTCTTGTCATGCTAGTTTGAATGAAATTGATCTCTTTTGTGCAATTGTTGTTTACTTTTTCCTCTATCTTTTTTTATTGTGACAAAAAGGAGGAGAAAATTGCAGAGTTTTGCTGTAAAAAGTTGAATGAAATTGATCATTATATACTCTAATATGCGTTGATATATCTTGATTTTACTAACAAAAGGACAAGGCTTAACGACCTTGATCAAATTTCTTCAAACTTTTTGTTTAAGTATTTTTAAATAGGTGCATTGTTTAAGGGAGAGTGCAAACTCTTGCAATATTTTGTCAACATAAAAAATGGGGAGATTGTTGAACCAAGTTTTGGTTCACATGGGCATTTCTTCTAAGTTTTGATGATTTTAAACAAATCACTTGAAACAGTTAAGCTATGCATGTAATATACCCTTCACGTACGTGATGGAATGATTCAAACGCATAAAACCATGGTCCATGCACGTTGATCTTGTTAAAGAATTCTGGATTTTCCAGAAGTGGATATGGCGCACGTCAAAGAGCATTCAATACATGTGGAAGCAATACAATGTGCATAGCGTGTAGACACAAACCTCACCCAGAAGATAGAATGGATCAGACCTTGTTGTGCGCATTATACTTTGTATCTCGCACATAGAAGAGATGTAATGTTCACTGATATGAAAGTATCATCATACTAAGTGCACGACAATTATACTATGTGCATAGACGGGTTGCGATGCAAACTAACGAAGAATCACAAAATAAGGCAAGAGTCGCGGTTTACACTGATTTGTGAGCGTGGAAGAGCATAAGTGATATTCTTGATGATCAGTGTTACACACGTGGTATAAGTATCCACACATCTAGACTTGAGCCGGATCATATTCGAATGTGAGATAAAGACAAATTCTATTAGAGTGATAGAAATTCAAATGGGAATATTCTCTGACAAATTTATATGACATCAGAAGATTGTGCATTACGCACGTAGAACAAATGCTAGATGAAGATGAGATGGACTAACGAACAAAGCCAAGACGCTCATCGGGAATTTCAAATTTGAATATTCCTTGACACAGTCATATGAAAAATCAAAGGTGTGATCTTAGAAATTCATTAATGCATGTAGGAATTGTTTCAAGCACATAAGACAATTGATTCACGCACGTGGAAGACATGCTATGCACGTAATAGTCACCCAGTATCAAATTAATTCAATCAATGACTACTGGACTCTATGATATGCACGCGAAAGAGAATACACTGTGTGTACTACTCTGATGGAATCATGCACTATGCACATAGTATGTGTAGAACGCACGTAGTATGGGTTGACATCACAAAATTTAGCATTTTGCAACTATCTCACAATGACTATAGTGGTAATATTAATAGCTATATTTGTGAGAGTGCCTATAAATAGGCGTGTCCAACTCAGTAGAAGGTAAGAACATTATTGTGAGAGTGCCTAAGCTTTGTCAAATTGATTTTCGATTTTCTCTCTTCTTCTGTTCTTAAGTTCTTACAGACCAACTAAGATTTAAGTTACTATTTGATACTGAGTTGATGTGAGAATATTGTTTTCATTTTAAGAATCCACATGTAATCAAGCTTTGATGTTAAAACTTGAAGGCAACATTGGTTTGCTTTGTTTGGTTCCTTGAAAAACAAAGAGAGTTGGCTTTCTTGTTTTGGCCAGTGAAAAAACAAGGTGTAAAGGTTGCTTGTGAACTTGTAAAATAAGAGGTGTAATAGTTTCCCCCCACCAGTAAGTGAGGAAGTTGTTAGTGGATTCAAAAATCTCTAGTGAGATAGAGGAGTGGACGTAGGTCAAGGAGGACTGAACCACTATAAATCCGGACTTTGATTTTCTAAATCTTACTCTCTTTTATTTCATTCTTGTGTGGTTGTGTTTTGGATTGAGCTGTTGATTTGTTTTCAAAAAATATAGAAAAAGACTTTCAAAAGTTTAACCTTTAACAAGAAATCTAATTCATCCCCCTCTTGGATTGACATATTGAGATTACAAAAAACATTATCGTCTAAAACAAAAAAATAAAATAAAAACATCATCTTCTTCTTCTTTTTTGAACTGAGAAATATCATCTTCTTCATAAGACGAGAGAAGTAGACCATTAATGCTACTCTTTTTTATTTCTCTCTCTCACAACTTCACTATCCCGCAACGTAGTGTTTTTGTTTCAATTTTAAATCCAAACACCCAAAGAAAAACACCTCTTCGTCTCTTCCTCTCAGACATACCCATTCTACACCATGACAAAGCTGAAGAGAGATAAAGACGAGAGAGTTGAGAGAAGTTGTCGAAGATTAAAATTTTTGCTTTTTGATTTTTACAGAGAGAGAGAGATTGAAGTCAGAGAGGATTATTCCAGCTTTATACTAAGCAATGCGTGGGAAGATAGGCTAGGAAAGATCGAAGTGTTAGAGGGGAGGATTACACCATCCTCTAGTGTTATTTGGTAGAGCATTGATTGGTGGAATATTTAGTTGTACTTACTACAATGGATTCGGGTAAGCACCAAGGCTTATCATTTGCATATTTGGGTAAGTCGTCCCTATATAAAACAAATGAAGAAACTATTGATAGGGAGTTGCAAGGCAGCGAGTGAAATGATTAGCTTATACAGAAGTTGGGTATTTTCTAATTAATGGGTATATATAGAAGTGAACGAGGAGTGAAGAATGTGATGGCCAGTCTAAAATATAATATTGTGATTGTTGGTCGAATTTATAGAAAACAACAACTTGAAAGAATCTCAACAACTAAGTAGGGCCGTAAGGTTCAACAACTAAATTGCAAAAAACACCCAATCTATTTGCAATCGAATCGTAATTTGTGGTTATTTGCTTTGGATGGTTGTAAATGATAATTTCTTAAATTCGCTATCTGATCGGTTGCGGTTAGTTCTTCTTTCTAATCGCCAAAATTGAACCACAACTGCACAACCATGTGTGCGTGTGACATGAGCCCAATAATATTTAATGAAAATAAGACAAAAAGGGCCAAAAAATTCTACCCAACCTAAATTAAAAAGAATAGAAAAAGAAAGCTCAAGTGAAACCTATGAGAAACCGGACCAAAAAATAAATTCAACCCAAATTAAAATGAATTGAAAAAAGAAAGCCCAAATATTTAAAGTATTTTGGGGCAGATTACAAATGTAAGTGAGTCAACCATGATTATTTGTTGTTTGTCTTCAATGTTAAAATAACAATTATAATGAAACTAGCAAAATGCCTATGCGTTGCGCATGTTTATTTTATAAAATATTTGAAAAAATTGATTTTTTTTGTAGAAAATCAAAATTTATAAATATTTTAAAAGAAGTTGATAATTTTTTCCTTAAAACAACCATTTTTCAATGACAATACAAACTAACTAAACGTGGTTGGTCCAATCTTCTAGCATTTCAACCATATCATGACCAAAAATATATTATATCTACTAATTTATTTAAATTTAAAAGAATCATAATTTTTAGCGATCCACAAAAGCACAATACAATATTTTTTAATATGGCATGCACCACCACCTAGAAATCAAGCGATGCCAACACAATTAGGTGAAATTAATTGGAAAAGGAGTGGTTAGATTATCCTTCTTGAACTTCTGATCTCATTGATCTAAACCATCTTAGTACTTGAACAAAGATGAGCTTCGTTACTCAACAAAGTACCTTTGATCGATACATCAACATTCAAAAAATAAGTTCCAACAACATAAAGTTATTTATAATATATTTCCCTTTTCAAATAGCTTTGCAAAAATTACAAACCCTATCTTCTTTTTATGCTAAGTAATACAATTTTATATTATAACCATATGTAAAATCCAAAATTAAATTGCTGCATTTACGATCCCTGCCCTACAAGAATTTAGGTGAGCACAAAGATACAGATCAACGCAAATTGAGTGTATCTAATAAGTTGGAGCCCATAAATTTGAGGTTGTATTGCAAATTCACAAGAAAGATATGAAGATCTTAAAATACCACTTAATATTGGAGTGAAATATTAAGTGAAGCAAATTATCCACAATAGGTTGTTAGCAATCTAAACATAATAACCAAATAGGAGAAGAAACCTACTTTACATCTAGAAATGAAACCATTGCAAAAAGGTCTTCTTTGCACAAAAATAAGAGAGAAAAGTCTACTATGCACATCAAATGACTCGCAAGCAGTCAACTGCGATTCCTATAAAGAAAATGACATTATCTATACTTTATTCATGAGGAGAGTGTATCATTTCTTGAATCATTTTATAGATAAACATCAAAGGAAAATTGAAGAGGTAAAGAGAATACTATAAATTTAAATGAAAGAAAGTGGGAGGAGAGGACGTAGTTATTAAGACCAAATATTTAACTATTAATTAGCATTTAAATGAAAGAAAGTGGTAGGAGAAAAGGTGGAAATTAGGATTGAATATTTATTGGAAAAAAATGCTAATACTACAAATGCCAAGTTTCAATCATATAAAAAAACACTTGTCGAAAGCTGGGAAAAACTCCCAAGCTAATATATATATATAATATTTTGTTTTCCTTTTTATAATAACTTTAAATTTTAAATTCATATGTGGTACTAAGCTTTTATTGACTATTTGTTATATAGTAAACGCAAGAACCAACCGCATCTACATGATTTAGTTTGAGAAGTTCCAACTGCATTTTCGGTTCAACTGAAAATACAAATATTTCTAACCGCAATTTGCAGAGCGGTTTGGTTAGAAGCTTAAAAACCTTCCAAACCGCACCGCTTAGGGGCATATCTATTCTTTAACTTCTTTAAGAGGTTAATGCATTTGTCACATCAACAATTTACTAATTTTTCACTTATTATATTATCTTTATCTAATGGTTAGCCACTTATTATATTATCTTTATCTAATGGTTAGCCACTTATTATACTTTACTATGTGACCTACAATCACTTCACTCATTATTCATTTTATTAACAACATACATATAATAATAAATACATTTATTTGACATAAATATTTTGTAAGTTAATATTTAAGTTAAAATATATCTAACATGAAAATTATTTAATTGAATTTTAAAAAATAATAATTTTTAAAAACAAAATAAAATGATAGATCGAATAAATATTTAAATTAAAACAATATACTTATCAATGAGAAGAAATTTGGATTAACCAAATAAAAATAAATTATGCATAATAAAAAAAAGAAATAGAAAAAAGAAAATATTAAATGATAAATAAAAAACAAAAAAGACAAAAAAAATTAAAAAATATATTTTTTAAAGTGGACTCTACCATGTGATGTACTTCATGAAAATGAAACGCATTATTAACATGACAAATGACAACTCGGTGATATGGCGTTTAATGCAAATTAAAGTTGCCCTAAGTACCAACTAAAACCAAAAACCTTGACTAGCTCAATTTTAGTATCATATGGATCAGAATTTAGATCTAAACTTATGTACATGGCCAAAACTATTATATAACTTCTACATTTTAGCTTTCCTTTTTCTTTCGTGATTCATTTCATTCTTTTTTTGTCATATATGGCACTATGTCAGTTCAACATATATATATATATATATAACACTGTACAGTGTTAGCCAAAAGCATGTTGTGTCTTACTTCTCTATCACTTGCAACATATTTGGTTCATAGTTTTACTATAGAATAGAATAAGAATTCCATGCAGAATGCATATGCTCTTGTTTGGTTTGTGGAATAGCAATTCTTAGAATAGAGCTAAGAATTGCAATTCCAAACCTGCAAAGAATGAAGCTCACATGTAAAAAGTCTTTAATATCCTTAACAATTTTTGTATTCTCAATTCTATCCCTATCGTCGTTTCAACTCTCTGATTGTTGTGGTTCAAAATTTCCTCTCACACCATCTCCGCCGCCACAACTATCCGAACCTACTACCACCACCACTCCTAACCACCCGAAATCCCCTCCAAACACCATTGAAATAACAAATAATGAACCACCACTCTCATCTTCAGTCCACCTCCCTAATTGCCAAGAAGATCGCCGTCGTGCCACAAGATCCAAAAGCTCTGAACTCCGTTCTCCACTATACAATGACGTTCGGATCATGCTTGAGGTCACCGACGGAGAACAAGATCTGGAGGGAATCGATCTGCTTGAACCGAGAGAGGACTAGACATTGGGGATTGGGTCGAGTCAAGGGACATAATCTTTAGAAGATGCACATGAAGATGGATTGAAGAAGAAGAGGATGGTGGAGACATAATGGTAGCGGGAATGAGAATATTGGTGTTTGAAAGGTCATTCATTTTTTTAAATATCGAATTAATTATTAAATGGTTTGTTACATAAAATTTAATTATTACTATAATCGCAAATACTTCAGATTAATAAATTTACATCAAAAAAATGTAATATTTAATTTTTATCAATAAATCAAGAGCAAAATCATCTTTTTTAATAATTTATAATTTATTCCATTTCATTTTATCAATTAAATAATAAAATATATTAACTATTTCATGGAATATCAACTCTATTATTTATTAAATAGCTATTTTATTCTACACAATTTTATTCCGTGAACTAAATGGATCCTTATTTTTTTTTTTACAAGAGGAGATATACTACAAAACTTCAAGAATGACGATGCACACAACTAATTCCTTAAAGTAGCCTTAAGTGTCTCACTTTATACACAGTAAAGGAGAACTCAATAGCACTTGACCAAAAACAAAAAAGGAGAACTCAACAGCAATTAATGAAAATGAACATAGTTCATGCATCCTAGCTTTGGCTTGTAAAATTATTAGATGATATTTTCTCAAATGTAGTAACATTTGTTATTGGGCTCCGATATTTTAATCTGTAAACCCCCTATGGAATCTCTTTAAGTGCCATCACTTGTAAGCAATGTATATTATTGAAGCATCACCACTGATGCAACTTCTCTTTTTTTGGGAATTTTTTACCTAAAAATTTAGTGCATGTCTCCACCCATACATCAAACCTAATTTAAAAAATTTAGTGCTAGCTCCAAGTATTTTGTGCCTACGCAAAATACTGACACATGCGCACATGTCAATTGTCAATTCACTTATCACATGAGTGAGACTATACACTAAATTTATGCAAGAATTTTCTCTTTTTTAAACATAATTATACTACAATACTTTTATTGCACTCAAGTTTATATAGGGTGACGTATGTATAATAGTGACTTGACTTATGAGTGATGACATATTGACATGTGATTAAGGATGGTATTGACGTTCACGATTTCGGTGCTAGCTGCTGTCTTGAACAACATGAAGAACAAGGCTCTTGTTCTTTTTGTTTTTTAAGGACATGGTAATGATCTGCAAACGTAAATTAGTATGTAGTTTACGCATGTAATTAATACTTGTCTAATTTCATGGAGAGATGTTTTCAGAAATTGGGTTTAGTGGGAGTTGTGAAGCTTTCCGGCAGCGATTTTTAAGTGCTCTTGACCGTGTTTGTGAACTCTTAACCGAGTCAATTAATTTGTCAATCTTTTATTCTTTGGTGTTAAACCAACGCAATAGTGTATTATATATCAGGAGCACATTCGTTCAATTGTCCAATCAATTCCGTTCTTATAATTTGTTGGTTTGTCTAGTTTTGCAATATAGCATTGGTATTTTGCAATTCTTGGTTCTTTGGTAGCTCGGAAAAGGCATGCTATATACAGTTTTGTAGCTCCATCTACATTGGTGTAAAAAGCGCGCTTGAAATTCGGGTGAGAATCAGGCCTTAGGCAAGCTGTAATTTTAGCGACACTGCTTACAGTCTTTCCCTTCTGCAAAACGTAACTGGGAGACTGACAAATCTATAAAAACCAAATTTTGTCTCATGGAAGAGTCAAATATGTGGTATACAACTGATGTTGCTTTCAGGAAACATGCAAGGAATCACACTCTGCAAAACACAGTTCATTTTTAGGCATATTGTTGGTTAACGAAAACGCAGAGTATGCCATCCCCCTCTATGATCATTTGGTGTCGGTGGTACGGTAACGGGCTTCATGACACAATAACCACTATTTATGGAACAAGAAGCTACTCTGCCCTTCCCAAGTCCATTACAATTGAATTTGTTCACATCAACTGAGAGTCTCCTCTCCATTTCTTGCCTTTCAGATCTTCTTTTGATATTTTGCCTCTTTATAATGGAACTGAGTGTTTGTTTATTGGTAGGCACTGGCATGACCTCTAGACCCATTAGTTTTGCTACCACCCCAGGTTTGCACCAAATCACACTCTCCCCTGCCAAAGTTGGTGGCAAAGGCTCCAACTTTGGGTCAAAATGGCCAGCTGCTTTGGTCATTCTCTCTGCCAGTCCATGATCACAGCGTCCCGATTTCCTGCCAATGGAATGGTTGGAGTTGCGGAAGGAAGAGCGATACATGGCGTCCTTGCCATCAAGAGAAAATCGAGGATATTGATTGAGTGCATTTCGTGCGGAGCGTAAGATATCAGAACTGTTGACGCAGGACATTCGACCCCTCATGGCAGCGGGATTGAAGTCGTGGAGCTTATTAGCTTTTCTTGCCATTTCCTCCAACTCAAGTTGCAGAATCATGTCTTCTAATGTGGGGGTGTGGTCAGGGGTATGCATATAGTTGAGGTTGACATTGTAGGAACGGTGTGGTTTGGTTTGATCGAGAGATGCAGTGGAGGTGTCACCGTTGCAGATGTTTCTAAATTCTTTCCTCATCTTGGAACCAAGAGAGTTGTTGAGGAGGAAGAAGGAGAGGCGCTTCATTGGAATAATATACAGGTGCTGTTGGGTGGGTTGTGGATGATTTATATGCAATGTATTAGACAGAACGTGAAGGGGATGAAGAGAGAGCTATGGTGAAAATAGTGACGGGATATTTAATGGAAAGCACATGACATGAGATTCACAGGCTTCTCACCTCCGAAACTCCCTACTCGTGCTGGCTTTAATTCATTACTCACTCCAATCACTTACCTTTTCAAACTCACCTCAGACACAATCTTGGTAGTTGTGGAAGTTAAAAATCAACCCAGAATTGCTGGGCTCTTCAAACACGGAACCGCAACTTCATACACGGGCCTTACCAATTGAAGATGGGCTTGGATTTAACACTCTTGGCTTAGCTTTCTCTCCCCCCCCCCCCCCACTATTTTCAATGGATTAATAAATAAAAGAAAACGGACAAAAAAGAAAAGGAACAAGGAGGAGAAATCTGAAATCGGGGGCTTCTGCATCTGTGAGGGATAGGTAGTTGATGATAGTCAGATCCGGTGTGACTCTGAGCTTCCGACTTCTCTTCAGTATTGTCCTCTGTTGATATCGGATACTGCTTCTTCGTTGGTTAGTTTCCTGTTTCCAATGCTATATTATCGTGTCTATCAGTCGATTGATTTATCTAATTTGGGAGAACGTGATTGATCAGGAAAGAAGAAGATGAAGAAGGAGGGGGTTGTTTCAGGAATATGGAGTGTTGTGTTGCTTGTAACTCATGTTCCTTTCCTCATGGCTTCTCCATCTACAGTACCTGCTTTCCTTTGGTCTCCTCACTACCATCCGTAATCAACCCTCTCTCTCTCAAACTCCATCGTTAAACTAGTAGTTGCTTCATATCCTTTAGCTA